>PYAF01000618.1:580391-637155 GCA_007407185.1 Glycine tomentella
ATAAATGAATTATATTTTATGCTCAATTTTTGTAGGTAGTATATTTTTAACTTATAATGAGTCATGTCCTCTAATACTTAATTGTTGAAAAATAATCTCAAATTGCAAAAAAATATGTACGAAAATGATTTAACACTTTTTTTTTCATGTCTTATACTCAATGATTATAACAGTAAATTTTTTTAAATGTCTTTTCATCATTAATATTATTTCATAAAATAGATTAATTAATTATTTGATCTAAGATTCTACACATTAATAACATATAAAAATAATAACTTAATTTTGATAAAGTATTTAGTTTGGAACATTATAGAATTTTGTTAGTAATGTCTTAGATTTAATATTTACTATTGTAACCATTCATAAATTAGTTTCATGTTTATAGTATAATTTAAATGACAAAATTGTATAAAGAATAAAAGTAAAAGAATATGACAATGTCTATGCTAATAATTTCATGCAAAATGGGACTTAATTGAAAATTTAAAAGTGCTTATATGAATCAAAATGATAATACGTGTCAAGTTTAAAGACCAAAATATCAAATAAGTAATTAAGTTCAATGACTAAATTGATAAGATTATAAGTTTTTAGGCTAAATTGAAAAGTTATATGTGATAATCACATAGATAACATATAACAATCACATGAATGATACATGATAATTATCAATTGTCATGTTATCACTGAAAGTGTCACATGGACAATCGTTTGAGTTAATAGAGAAAATTAATAATAAGACTAATTTATCACATTTTTTATAAATTCAAAAACAAAATTTTAATAATTCATCTTTCATAAACCTAACTATTAACGCTTAAAAATTGAATAACCAAAATATATATTTACCCCTTTTTATAAATTGTATTTTTAAATTCTGAATTAATTTCATATCAGACGATTTGATCTATTATATATATATATATATATATATATATATATATATATATATAATATTGAAATGTGATGTGAATTGTTAGAGAGCTCAAAGTGAAAAGTGAGTCAGCTAAAAGCTAAGGCAGATTGGGGTGTTGGCACGTGTCCCATGTAGCTTACTCAACAGCCAGCAGCTAACACATGCCTCATGCACGTGTCTTCCCCTCCTTGAAACGGCGCTACGCCAACAGCAGTTAGTTGGCATTAATATATTTCTTAATACTAGTCTTTCTCACTGCTCACCCAAACTATTCAAACTTACATTTTTTTATTGGCTCATTGCTATAACTTTTTCATTACTAATTCTATTATTTTAATAATTTTTACATTTTATTTTAGCTTAACACTAGTTAAATATTACTCGATATTATTATTAATTAAATATAAATTAAGACCTCTACTAAAAATTTGACTTAAGTATTATTTTTGTCATAAAGAAGTAAATAGTATGTACATTAAATTTCAATTACGAAATGTTATATATAATAATTTTACTTTTATAACAAATATTTCTAAATTATATTAATAAAGATAGTGTAAGTTTTTTCATATTAACAATAAATAAAAATTAAAGTGTTTTAAAAATTATGTAATTTAATAAATAAATAATATATGCAACTTACAGTTTAAATTTTTTTCATATTATTATCTAATCACCAATAATAATTTTTTTCTTTTATAATCATTTGCTTAAAAATTATATTATATAATTTTTCATTTTTTTTATTGTACTTGTACATATAAATTAAATTATTTTTTAAAGGGGAAATTAGTATAGCTTTTAATTAATAGGCACCAGCAACAGGGATAGGTGGCTCGATGTTCGTGGTGGGGCCCACACATGTCGTTTGTAATTGCAACACGTCTTGGAATATATACAGGTGTCGTATCACAGTTAGGCTTGATTTTGTATCTATATTTTAATTTAATTGTTCCCAACTTTTTTTTATTATCAATTATTGTTATTATTTTATCATCAAAAGTAAGCGGAAGGACTGGTTTCTAATTCGTACCAAAAATATAAATTATGTTGGGCTTAATGGAATTTTTTATGAACATTTTTCTTATATATATGGAGGTTTTACGAAAGATTTTTTCGCATGGCACTGGCAGTCTAATGATTAACTTTCTTTTCATAATATAGACATTTTGTAACGATAAATAGAATTTAAATTAATATAGTTATCGTAAAAAATATCGCCTGGGGGTTGCATTGGAAGAGGCACAAGGATTTTTCTTTTGTAAATAAATGAATTTATGAAACATCATGTCAAATTCCTCTTGCTCATAACTCTAGTGAATATTACATTTAATAAAATTTTTAAAGTCTTTATTAATAACTAATTTCACAATAAAGGTTTAAAATTTATTAAATATAATCGATTGTCAGTAAATAAGTATCGAAGTGAACTCCATGACATTATTTCACATCTATATCTAAAGAGGGATAAATATAAAATTTAAACATATAATCTTATCATATTAAAATATACTATGAAAGGATTGAATTATTCAAAAAGTAGTGGACTTCCAGGAGATGGGTATATGCGTTTGATGGCTAAATCTATAAATGTGGAATTTTGTTGTGTCATATTTACTAGTTTAATTCTACATAATGACAATAGGTGAGTTTTGACTTCTTTATAAATAAGGTAAATCTATTATTAGAGAGCTTAGAAGCATTTTTTTTTTGACTTTATAATATTTATCTTATAAAACACAAAAGAATAATTTCAAATTAGTTAAGGATGTAAACTTTGTACACTTATAATCCATATCTATTAAACTCAAAATAAAACATGAATTTTTTTAAATGTTATTCCTTATATTCTACATTGAGCTAGGTGACATAAAGATGAAGCTGGATAAACTTTTCAACAATGTTTCTCCTAAGGTCACATTCTATAATTGAGAAAAGGGGTTTTAAGGGGCCATTTTTGTCAACACATCATTGTTCTTACATTACACTCAAGTAATTAGGTAAAACAGGTTTCATATTTTATTACATTTTTCTCTTGTTTTCTTCCAAGAGGGAGACATCAGACAATGACAACGACCTTTGCGTGAAGTAGAAATAAAATATATTTTTTAGCACGTTTGGATCCAAGGTTATAAATATTTTTGAAATTTTTTTTACTCAACAAAATATTATATTTCTAACAAAGAACACAAACAGATCCCTTACATTTTTTTTTCTCAACATAAAAAAAACATTTTTTTTTTATCCTTATTATTCGTAAAAGTTAAATCTTATTCTCATCACTGCATCATGCTCCATTGTCTCTCTTGAGGTTGCAGACTTAGAGAGAGAGAGAGAGAGAGAATGGGTCTCATCTCAGTGCAGTTTAGGTTCTGAAAACCAAAGCTTTTCATAGTAAGTCCTTCTTAAGTTCATTGCTTTATTCTCTTAAATCACAGAATCTCTAGTTTTTGTTCAAATTTGACTTTAACTTTCTAAAGGGTGTTTCTGTGTGTGTTTGTTTGTTTTCATCTTCCTTTATGATAATTGTTTGTGAGAAACGGGAATTCTGTTTTCAGCATGTGTGTTTAGTTGGCAAGAAAACATGAGAAAAGCAATTTTGATTTTTGAGTTTTCAGTTTTCAGTTTTAGTAATGTTAAAGGGTAGTCAATAGTCATCACTTTGTTTTCTATACAACATAGAATTTCATGTTAGCTGTAAATAATCAAATTCTCTGCTCAAGTACACAGAACTTGATAAAGCTCTAGTCTTTTTGGGATTTTGAGTGAAGGGTGAAGTCTTTAAATTCATTTCATTTTACTTAGATTCATTTTTCTAGCATGCAATTTAGTCTGAACTTCATTACCCTTTTCCAGCTTTGCAATGGAGATAACCGATTGAGATTGATTTGATCCCGAGCATCTTTCCTTTTTTGAAATAATTTTAGGAATTTGACTGTGTTTTTGTGTGTCTGTGATTTTGAATTTTCTTGTATCTTTCTTTGGTAATAGGGAAAAGTTGTGCTAAGATGCCAGGGAAACCTGACACTGATGATTGGCGTGTAGAGCGTGGGGAGCAGATTCAGTTTCAGTCTTCCATTTACTCTCATCACCAGCCTTGGTGGCGCGGAGTGGGGGAAAATGCCTCCAAATCATCTTCAGATTATCAGTTAAATGGTTCAATCGTGAATGGTATCACGCGGTCTGAGACCAATGATAAGTCAGGTGTCTGTAATTTGGCTGGGATCTTATTAAACTTTTGCTTTATAATAATGTAATTTTGTTACTTCTCCTTTTTGGATACACTTTTTTCAAAACAAAAAAATCTTTTGATTATGCTCGCGTTAATTGTTCTGTCATCTATTTTGATTGAGAAGAGTGAAATGTTATTGTTACCTGCTCTCTTAAGAAAGTCAGCCAGTGTTGACAAAATTCAGGTTAATTGCACTTTGCCATTAAGGATTTATCCACTCCCCCTGAAAATTTAATATGGTTGTTAGCAATGGCATCATTCAATCAATGTATCTGACTTTATTTAGTGAAATAAGGCTTTTGTTGTTGTTAGCAATGACCATCATGCCTTTCAAATTAAGGGTTAATTCTAATAATTAAGGGAGGAAAAACTTGTATGCATACTAGTAACTTTTTTAAAGGAAATTTACTGACAATAGATTCTAGTTGTGTACAAAGTGAGGAGTTTGTGTTTTCAATAATGACTTCTAATTGGTAAATTAAGAAGTCACCTTAAACATAATGTTTCTCTGCACATACATTAGCATTATAAATGAATATAATTTCTACTAATAAGTTTCTTGTTGGTCTCAGGCGGAGGTGTTGCCAAAGAATATCAAAACATCAAACATGCCATGTTGTCAACCCCATTTACCATGGACAAACATCTTGCTCCAAATCCCCCGATGGAACTTGTTGGTCATTCAGTTGTAAGACCTTTAGAATTACATTTTTGTAAGGCAATTTAGGCACAGAGAACTTTTGTCACACACTGCATGAGCCTTTAATTTATAGTTGTGAGTTTATAACTCCTTAATCTCTGCCATATCATGTCTATTTTCTTAAATTATTTTTGGGGGAGGGAGGGTTATGGAATGTGCCACTTTGTACTATACCTTTGGGGGTAAAATATTAAGATGATAAGCTTCCTCAATATGTGATGCAGGTTTTAACATCTCCTTATTCAGATGCACAGTATGGTCAAATCTTGACTACTTACGGGCAACAAGTTATGGTATGATATATGCAATTATCTCTATGGTATTTATGAAAATTGCTTCCATTTGAACAAATCTCTTTAATCTGTAGATCTGAACTGGGCCACCTTTGTGACTACGGAAATAGAATATATATTTTGTTTGGTGTATAGAATAGATATTTTGTGAACCTATATTTGTGCATAATAAGCTTATTTATAGATTAAAACATTATTTAGTTTTGAAAGAAAAGGGTTGATATAAAATAAGTAGTATTTTTGCCCTTGCAAGGACATGTATTATGCTTATTTATTAGTTTGGTATAAAAGTATTGTTTTTTGGATTTTTTTTTATGATTGTGTGTTTGTATTTGTGTGTGCACATCTTTTCATGATTGTGTGCCATTAATTAAATTTTTGAACTATAATTTTGTTCTATAAAGTATTACCTTATATTCTTTTGTAAATATATAGACCGCAAATTAGAAGCACAAGATGATCACATAGAAGTTATCAAGTATAGTGAGTGTCATATCTGATGTTTATATATTGAATACGCATATACTTTATAAGTTTCTTCTTTTTAAAACTCATCAATTGTTTACTTTCATGGAATATTATTTTTTAAATTGATCTATAATACTTTTCATTATTGTATGTCTTTGAGTAATTAAGTATTTCTTTATAAGATCGTGTCAGAGGAGGAAGCCAGTTCGGCACTTGATGTGATGTAGTATAAGGTTATAAACATCTTTTTTGGATGATGCCTCATCAATACTTGATTAGATGTGGCAATATGAGGTTTGAAGTAATTTGAGCATATTTACAAATGTAACAATAAGCTTGGAAATGCCTTTGGTTGTAAGTTGTGGTTCTTTCTGCTTTCCATTACATTATGGAGGGCTACTAGACACTTCACATCCTTTTATAACAATAACCACTAACCACTGCATGAGTGTCAACTTATGATGGTAGTAGCACTTATTTTATGCAGGCTTTCTTTCTCTTTATGGACTTCTGTATCTAAGTTTAAATCCAACCTCTCTTTCCCTTTATTTTTTTCCCTCCGAGGCTTCTTATGACTTTTAATATTCTTGTTGAACCAAGTAACTGCTCTTCTACTTTATTTCTAGTCCTAACAGATATTGGTATGATGCTAGATAAATCCTCAGTTGTATGGAATGCATCATGCTAGAATGCCTTTGCCACTTGAAATGGAAGAGGAGCCTGTTTATGTCAATGCAAAGCAGTATCATGGTATTTTGAGGCGAAGACAGTCACGTGCTAAGGCTGAACTTGAAAAGAAAGTAATCAAAAACAGGAAGGTATGATTGATATTCAACTTATTTAGGAAGGGGATTAAACAGCTAATAGGGAGAGGTCCACTATCCTGAAAAAAGATTAGAATGAAACATAAATGAAGAAAAAAGAACTGTAAAGTTAAAATTCATTCAAGGCAATAGGTTACTACTGGATTAGGTTGCATTCATAGACTTTATGTTGGATAGGAAAAGCTTACCCTGAATTGGTTCAATATTTTCCATGGTGGGGATTTTATTATGCTTTTCTATTTCTTTTGTGTTTCACTCTTCGGACTGATAATCTCTTGACCTTCTCAGTAGCATATATAAATTTAGACAATTGTATTTTAGCTTGTCTTGGATTATATGTTGACTTGCTGATGTTATTTCTACAGTATTAGTTCTGTTCCCACAATTTCTTTGGTTATTTCTATTTCTATTAGATCTAGGTCCTGTGGCTATCTGATAAAAGACAATGGAATATGAAGTCCATTACCTGCTTTGCCCTTTCTCTGTGATTCAGCAAGCAGCCATGTTCAAATCAATGTCTTTTAAACTCTCAAATTTGACATCTCTTCAGTATTGACATATGAACATGATATGTTAATGGTTATGTGGAAATCTTACATTTATAGATTTAAATGCCAAGATTTATTTTGGTAGGAAAAAAAATGATAATCAAACAAAGTAGAGGATATTAAAAAGGAACAGCAGGGTTAATAAAAAATGTTTGGGATAAAGTAGTGTGTAAAATTGTGTGTTCAGAATACTTTAGGAATTTTCACTATCAGGAAATCATAACAGTCCCAACTCCCAAATGTTGTTTACTTGACTAAAGATTATATTATATAGTAGTTGGTTACAAGAACCATCTTGGCCAAAAGATTATAAGCTGTTAGGAAAAGGCACCTGAACAGTTTCATACCTTTATCAGATGGTTTCTACTTCTATGAAGACACAAAGAAAGAAAAATGTGTGGTGTATACTTGCAAGTCTATACAACATCTCTGCTCTATTCTTATGAAGTATTGCCTGCCACTAGTAGGCAAACTGTCCTATAGATGATCTTCAAATCCAACTTCGTTGTTATTGTTCCAAAATTCCAGAATTTCTTTCTGGAATGTATCCATCCATGCTTAACATGTGCAATATGTTTTCAGCCAATACTTGTGTTACTATTCCTCTGCTGAAGTTAATAGGTAGTTTTGTCAAACCCTGAAAAAGTAAACCCCAAGTTACACTTTTGGGCCAAAATTGCTTTGGAAGGAAATTTTGATTTGTTGCCTTCAAGTGTTACAAAATTGCCTTAAAGTTTTAAAATTAAGGAGGCATGTTGCCATGTGGTGGATGATTTAATTAAAGACAGTTTTAAATGAACACAGTAAAAACTATAAGCAATCTAGTTGAGTGAACTGGTTGTTAGCCTAACACTGTGGTTTCTGTACACATGATTATGGTCAGGTAGTGGGGGGGAAATCACAAATTACCAGGATTTGACTACTTTAAAGTAAGCAAAGGTAAAATAAGTAATCTCAGTAGTTGACGAGAAAATTAATAGTTGATATTTTAACCCACAATGTTTTAAGAACCGGATCTGTCATTGAACCGGCCGAGGCACTGGGTTAATGGGTTACAGGTCGAATCGGAGTCTCACTGGTCAAACCGGTTTGACCCGGTATATATTAAAAAAATATAGAAAATAATATAACTAACTAACTAACATAATTTAATCATTCAATACTCTAAATTTAAAATGATTGTCATTATAAAATACCTAATATCGTAAATAACAACCAATGTTCATGTCAATACAAGTCCATAAATAAGTTCCAAACGCAAACAAACGTCCAATGTCTTAAAAATAATCATAAGTTCACCAAAAAAAAAACAATATAGAAAAAGTTCATAATTTTTTTTAAAAAAAAGAGCTGCGCCTGGTTCAACCCTAGTCACACCCGTTCTAATACATTTCTAATCCTCTTAGCAAACCGAACCAGTGTGTCCACCGGGTTCTGGTCGGACTGGCTGGTCTGGTTCTTAAAACACTGCTAACATGTGCGTGATTTGTTATACATGTGTATGTAATATCAACCATTGATTTTCTCATCAATGATTGAGATTACTTACTTTACTCTCTAAAATGAATTGTTCACTTTAGAGGATCCACATCCTTATTACCATGATGTTTTTTGAAGTTTCACCATGTCTCACTGTTAGGATTATATAGTAGCTACTGCCATTTTGTCATTGTAATGTAATGGTTAATATTTAGCTAGTTGCAGCTGTTAGTTAGTTACACCTAAAGCTGTCAATTACAATCTGATGTATAAATACCACTGATGTAACTCTATTATTCAGATTAATCAATTCATCATTCATTTTCCAATACTCACACTGGTTACTGGTAAGGTGTTTGTGAATGTTTTGTATTCATATAATTTTATCTCTCACTTCTTGCCATTGGTGTAGAATTGATTATTGTCATAAGTGTTTCATTCATTTCTTACAGCCATACCTCCATGAATCCCGTCACCTTCACGCAATGAGAAGGGCAAGAGGCAATGGTGGTCGCTTTCTCAACACAAAGAAGCTTGAAAATAACAATTCTAATTCCACTTCAGACAAAGGCAACAATACTCGTGCAAACCCCTCAACAAACTCGCCTAACACTCAAAATTTGTTCACCAACAATTTGAATCTAGGCTCATCAGATGTTTCACAAGCCTCGGTTCAGGACATGCACAGAGAGCAGAGTTTCAATATGGGTTACCATAATGGAAATTGTCTTATAGCACTATACAGTTCACAAGCAAATGGGAAAAAGGAGGGAAACTGCTTTGGTAAAGAGAGGGACCCTAATGGGGCTTTCAAATAACACTTCCCTCCTCCATACAGCAACAGTTAGGTACTAGAAAAAAACTGTTTATACATACTTTGGTTTAGTTGAAACTTTGATATTTAACTAAGTCGAATGGCGTCATCTGATCCATGTAGTCGAGCTAACCTAGTAGGATAAGTTTTGCTGCTGCTGTTGTATACTAAGGTTTTGTTGTTGTTGTTGCTCTATACTAAGGTTTAGTTGAATTTCTCTCAAGTCTCATATGAGGTTCATATATTGCAGGTGAAGATGAAGGGCTTTATCTCATCGAACTTGTGATGCTGTACAGAAGGCAATTCATTCTTGGCTTAGTTAAGTGGTGAGACCAGTGACATGGTGTACACTATGGCCTTGTTTGGTCTCTCCCTTGCTTTTGTTTCTCTCCACAAGTCCATATGTAAAATGGATAACAGAAAGAAAGAAAAATCACTTTGGTTTGAGAACCTTTTTTAAGTTTATATTAACTGTGTTAAGGTTCATAAAACTGTGGACTGACTTGTGTGACACGCTCCACAATAACTTAAAATTTTCCTCTATTTTGTCCTATGTCTCCTTGCACATTTGTTATCCTAAATTGGTGCATATATTCTAATATTTGTATGTTTGATGCTTGTGTACGTGTTTCCATTTGAAAGTTTTAACTTACTTTTGGTGTGTCGTTGGCATGCCCGTCATTTTTGGACCTTGTTTCACCCTACTCGCGTGGCAAATGCTGAATGAAAATCAAATTTTAGTGAAGCGTGGCTTGCTGAATAAAATTACTAAGTGATAATATCTTAGGTTTATTAAACTCTATTAAATACTTGGAAAGAAGAATTTTACTACTGATAATGATTCTATCTGATTTGAACAATATTGTTTTTAATAGAAAATACGGTTAGATAAAAAAAAGTTGAGTATAATTTATATGTACTGTGTATATAAATTAAATGTAACATTTTCTTTAAGAGATTTAACCATACGTTTGCTTGTACTATAATGTCGAATTATTATAGAATTGTGTTTAATTGAAAACTCACCATACCCCTTGATTTAATCCTAAAATCTAGACTTTCAAAAACCGGTATAAAATCAAATAAACCTGCTCAAAACAAAACCCCCCGATAGCAAACAAGAAAATCTGATTTGATTTTTTTTTATTTAATAAAATCTCTTTTTAACTATTTTCCAAACATTGGTTTGATTAATTTTTTTGTTGCCTTAAAAGTTAAACTTTCAACCAGTGTCTTCATTGATTCAACAACCACTCTGGTTCTAAAAACAATGGTTTACTGTGATATTGAATATATATGGTACAATCGATTATTTGTAGAAAGATGTATACAATGACTATGAAAGGTACAGTGAGGCTGCCAACATTTTCAGAGTTTCCCCTGCTCTTGCAGTTGTTCCTGCCCAAAGAGCAATAATATTAATATTAATATTAGTAGCATGCTCATAAACAAAAGTGAATGAAAAATAAGAGGGTAATATTATGTAGTGTAACAACAGATAGTAGTGTTTACAACAGAAGAGAGGAAACCAATCTATGAGAAACAATTCAGTGCTTCCTTTTAATTTTTCTTTTAAAGTGGTTTTATCATCCTAGAAATTAGTTCATATCAGATCAAACTAAGCACTCAAACTTTAATGGCATTTATTACCAGTTAACCCCGAGAAAGTGGTTACTAAATAAACATTGCAACTTTGCAAGTAATGTGGAGGAAAGAGAGGAAGAAATGCAAAGTAGGAATATAAATGTAGTTGTAACACAAACCTCTGTCACAAAGAAGGCATGGAAACCATATGGAACTCTATGACGCAATTCGACCACTGCAACAGGATCTGCTGATATTGTTTTTGCATCGATGACATGCACAAATGATTTTCTGCAGTTTTGCAATTTGAATTCAAGTTAGATTTTATTCGACTCAATATCTTCACTGCAATTTAAAATCATCATCTTTTCTATTAACTATAAGGAATATAGTATTCTAAAAATTATATTCAAAAGAAGAAGACAAGAAAAAACTAAAAATAAGCCATGATTCCTTAGGAATTACACTAGCCATAACAGCCAAACATATGATTACAATTGATGCATATAAAAATAAGGTTTAAATACCTTTTCATCCCTACAAATATAAGTTTTCATTTTTAGTCCTTATGATTTTTTGAATGATTCTGTAATGTCCAAACCTTCCCTTTTGTCCTTCCCATCAATCTCCATTACAAAAAACGCTTATGTGACTCCATCTGACCTTTGCCACGTGGAAACACCTGATGGAACCGCATAAGCGTTTTTGGAGTACAGACAAAAAAATTAAAGGTTTGAATATTGCAAGGATCATAAAGAAAAATAAATATAACTACTAAAAGTAATAATTAGTATATTTGAAGGGGAAAAAAGGTATTTAAACGCTTATGTGCAGAGGAAAGTGATACCCAGTATTTTCATCATGTGCAAAAAAAATCAAGTATCCATCATCTTCTTCAGAATCGGTACCAGGGACAAGAGGGACATATACAGCCTCCCAACCATACTTCCCTGGTGGTCCCAAGTCATAGAGATCTGTTAGCGACTGAAATAAAGACCAAATTTTTAGCAACTGATTTTTATTTTTTCAAAAAAAAAAAAAAAATAGAAGACGTATCTATCCAAATGGTAATTTTTTCCCCCTACCCCATTTGGTAAATAAAAAAAAAAAACCCCCCTTGGGTAAAAAAACCTACAAGAGCAGTATTAGCCGGTAGAAATTTGAGTATGAGCACTCGTTTCAGTACTTTCAGTCATATACAAGAGCTTAATATTCCCAGTCAAAAACCATCAAAAGATTTCACCAAAACGTGTTCTAATATATTTTGTGATGCATTCTCTGGCCATTTGGAAAAGAAAATTGAGGGCTACTTTAAAAACGGAATGATAAATTAGGCATTGTGTTCTAATATATTTTATGATGTATCAATAATGAAAGAAGCCTATACATATTGCAAGTTTGCAACAGTAGTGGAGTCTTAAAATGGGTCATACATTATGAAACACTATTTGAATCGCACTGAACAAAGTTGCAGAATGTACAGGGACCTTAAATTTGAAAACAATTATATAGCACAAATTACCTGTTCCAATTCCATAAGAAACATCTAGCACTTTCCATTTAGTTCTCAGCATATGTATGTTAACCATTAAGAGTCCGAATAGACCTTTGAGATCTCCAATCTGAACATGAAATAAGAAGCTATATTTGTCTCACTAAAACAAAAGCATTTCTAAATTCTAAGACTAGTAAAATTTTCACTTTCTTTTCATACCTTCATAAATTTGGAGCCTCCAAAGTATTCTTCTTGTTTAAGACGAGAAGTTCTCACAAAACGGGAAACATATGTAGCTTTTCCATTTTTGATGCGCAAGCCATGAATCATTCTGCAATTCACAGATCAAAATTGGAGAAACAAAAACCAGAACTACTATTTTGTGTTGTGTAATTGACTGCCCAAATTTTAAGATCAGAAACAGTATAATTTCCACTATGATGAGCTGCTGAAAGTTAGAACTGAATGTATAATTCGAACTGGTGTTTAATTCACAAAACAAGTGAACCGAAATCTGTATGGAAAATGCTATATTATCTAGAATATTATATTGTTTAGGGTATAATTCCACTCATCATTGTCTAGTTACCTCCCATGAGATGAAAAGAAGTTAATACCAACCCAACGAGTACCTTGAATGCAATTGTCACGAACCAACTCTCCACAAGCTTTAGTTGTTAAGCAAATATACATGAATGGTTTTTAACAATATATCTCTAACAGTAATGAAGCAAGAGAAAAAAAGGCATGTAGATACAGAAAGAAATATAACCATGAAAGGAAAAAAGAGGGGGAATCCAGATGAATGTAAATATTTACATCCTATGGAATCTGGCTGTGCAGTTCCAATTGAACTAGGATCGTAATTAGAAATTAAATTGTAATCACTAATCCAAATTGACACTACATTATATTAGAGCTCACATATTTCACAGGTCAATGAAAAAATAAAATGGATAATCAAACAATTCAAAAAAGGGAATCAGCCATAAATACTAGAGATTTTGATTGTTCAATGATCAACAATACCCCCAAGCAACCCCAAATTCCAATAATAGGATCCAACAAATATTTCCAGTCCACTTGAAAGAAATATATGTTTTTATATAGGAAGAGAACCACGCACCCATCTCCATCAAACCTGCAAAAGCAGTCAGGGAAAGCATGGTGTAAGCATCAAACTCCACTTTAAGAACACATTTTTTTTTAATACAGATAAACTAAAAAAGTTCCATATCAATACCAAAGTTAAAATTTTGATCTTGTGGTACTTATTATCACTTTGTTACATATCTGTAAACAAGACCGTTATATGCATACAAGAATGCTCAAGTAAAAATAACAATAAAATTTAATTTTTCTTGTTCAATGTTGATGTTTGTATTTTTTATGATTAATGTTATGTATTATCATAAGTTTAAATTATCTTTATAGATAGACATTTTAGTCATTCATATATTTCCTATTTTTTGTGTTAATTTTTTTTGTAATTAAAATATATATAAAATAAATTATAAATAAATATTAGAAGGTGTGTCCATTGTGGGACTTATAAAAAGTGATTTAAGATCACAAAGTTTGATCTATTATTACAGCAAAAATTAGAGAAATCTCTAGAATAATGAACATTGCAGATCCATAAAGAAGTTGATTAAAATCACAAAACTTAATCTTATATTAGAGTTATTAACCCTCACCCACTTGTGCTAAAGATAAACCCCCATTGACTTGGCACTAACATTATAAATGGATCTTTATAAATTTAATCAAAATTTAATTTCTTTTAAAAAAACTAGTTAAATAATATTCACTAATTTTGGGTACAACTTTCGAATTGATTCTCAAAAATAAAATTAAATGTCAAATCGATATTCAAAAATTCTCTTAATAATAAAATAGTCTCACAAAACTCAATAACAAAACATAATATCACACTTTTTACATATTTAAAGACTTAATCATACATTTTTATTTTTTAAGAGATTAAATTGCTACTAATTTAGATATGTAGAAACCAAAATAACAATTTATTTATTTTAATCATGAAAATACTGAGATGAAAGATTATGAGGATTTAGAATGACTATTCATTACTTGATAAAAAGAATAATGATTATTGATTTCATTTACTAACAATATGCAAAACCTAACTCATAGGATTAACATAATAATGTAAGATTTTGCTACATTATATATGGGAAGAAGGAATAATCTATTTAGTGGGAGAATCAATATTTATTTTGTCTGTGTGAAAAGTTTTCTTAAACTAACAACAATCATGTATCACTATGACTATGAGATTATTCTTTGTCCAAGGAAAAAAAAAATGAAAAACTTAAAAAAGTGGCGAAATCGAGCCTCATTTTGAATCTCCTAAAATTTCCCGCCTTTGCTTTGCGAGTCACTCGGCTTGAGCACCCCACCCAGACACAGCAAAATCCACAAAACACAAATTCCTATCATTCGAATTCAAACTCCATCCACCCTCTCGGCTCTCTCTTCCACTTCCACCCTCAAAACGCCGTTGTTTCGGGTTCCGACCTTCAAAACCCTACCCCGAAAACCCCCCTTTCTTCCCCTCTCCTCCCTCTCTCGCAATGTACATCAAGGAGATTTGCCTGGAAGGGTTCAAGTCCTACGCGACCCGCACCGTGGTTCCGGGCTTTGACCCTTTCTTCAACGCAATCACCGGCTTGAACGGTTCCGGGAAGTCCAACATCCTGGATTCCATCTGCTTCGTCCTCGGCATCACCAACTTGCAGCAGGTCAGGGCTTCCAACCTCCAGGAACTCGTATACAAGCAGGGCCAGGCCGGCATCACCAAGGCCACCGTCTCTGTCGTCTTCGACAACTCCGACAGGTCCAGAAGCCCTCTCGGATACGAAGGACACTCCGAGATCACAGTAACAAGACAGGTTCACTTTTTCAATTCTTCATTTTTTTTTTCTTTTTGTTTTATTATGACGGTAGCAACGAAGTTTGAATCCTGCACCCTAGTGTGTTAATTTGTTAGGTCTTGTCACCAAATTTTAGGTTTTATATGAATCTGATGTTTTAATTTTCCATTTTAAGTTTTTTTAAAGGATTTTGACATTTGAATTGAAGAATTAATGGAAGGAAAGAAAATTTTTCTTTTTATTTCTAGTAGTTAAGTTACTTATTATTTAAAATTGTTACGAAAGTTGGATCGGATAAAGCAAAATATGAGATGGAGAAAAATAAAATGGGGAGTAAAATGGAACACAGACAAGACACAGATATTTAACGTGGTTCGGCAATGTGCCTACGTCCACGGGCGAAGACAAATCAAGAGTATCACTAAAATGAAGAAGAGTACAAAAGAGGAAAATAACACTCAAAACCCAAATCCCAAATACACCCAATAATCCTCACAAGGATATCACACAAAATTGGGTATAAAAGAAAAAATACAGAAATGGGTAATTTTCCTCACTTGGTGTTTACTCTCACACACACCTATTTTTCTTCTTCTGATCGGTTTCTCACCGATTCTCTTGATGCAGAAACTGAATGGCAATTGCTTCCTTTTATAGAGGTTGCAAAGCCCGGCTGCTTCAACTTTTACTGTGCGCTGCTTCAAAATAAACTGCGCGGCTGCTTCAAATATTTCTGCGCTTCAAACTTTGCTGCGTCAAAGTTTGCTGCGCAGAATTTGCTGCCTGCCTTTTTCTGCTTTTTCAACAAAAATTTTTTACTATGCAATGGGGCCAATGAGGTTGGAACTTACATAGGACCTCATACAAACTACCTGAATCCCTCACTACTTGGCCCAACTTAGTTTGCTAGTTTTTGTAGTTTTGTCTCTAGATTTCACGTTTATTTGTGTCCAGTGCCTTAATTCTCCATTTTAAGGTTATTTTAAAGTTATATATCAATTTTGCAGTTTTTTGTTGTGGAGATACTGTTTTTTGTTTTTGTTTGATAATTAGCGTTAAAAAATGTTATTATTTGAAATGAAATAAATCAGGATTTGTTTTTGGTTCTATCTTCAGCTTTATTTGCCTATGATGCTTCAAGTTTTCAGTTTTAGGGTACTTTACCACCAGTCATGGATTAAGTTTCCATTTTTAGATTATTTTGGTGAGGAAGAATTACTACTGACAGTGTTAATTGTTTTTTACAATGTCATCCAGTCATCGATTGCTATCCATCAATTAGAATATACTGAAATTCCTAATCTATTAGGGCCAGCCTAGCGGTCTGTGTGGGGAGGAGTTGAGCAGTATGCTTGAGGAGTTTAAAAGTTGCTTCGATTGATGTACTGTCTCCACCTTTATAAATTTAAAGTGGTTGTTTTTGTTTGAATAATGGGTTGAATGAGTATTACATTTTAAAATAAAAATTTTGTTATTGATGATCCACTTTGAAAGTTCTCATTTTGTGTATTATGTTATGTGTTGGGGGTACAATTCAGATTGTGGTTGGGGGGAGGAACAAGTATTTGATCAATGGGAAGCTTGCACAGCCTAGTCAAGTTCAGAACCTTTTTCATTCAGTGCAGCTAAATGTTAATAATCCACATTTCCTTATAATGCAAGGGCGCATCACTAAGGTTTTAAATATGAAACCGCGAGAGATATTGTCTATGCTTGAGGAAGCTGCAGGGACGAGAATGTATGAGACAAAGAAAGAGGCTGCTCTTAAAACACTTGAGAAGAAGCAGAGTAAGGTTGATGAGATTAACAAGCTTCTTGACCAGGAGATACTGCCTGCTCTGGAGAAGTTAAGGAAAGAAAAGACACAGTACATGCAATGGGCTAATGGCAATGCAGAATTAGATAGGTTGAGAAGATTTTGTATTGCTTATGAGTATGTTCAAGTGGAGAGGATTAAAGACAATGCTGCTTCTGAGGTGAAAGAGGTGAAAGCCAAGATAGCCGAGATTGATGACGTTGCTAAGACAAATCAGGTGGAATTAAAGGAAATGGAGACCAAAATAGCTCAGTTGACTGCTGATAAGGAAGCAAACATGGGTGGAGATATGAAGTCTCTGTCAGAGAAGGTAGATGCACTTTCCCAGAATCTTGTGAGGGAGACATCTGTACTAAATAATAAAGAAGACACTTTGAGGACTGAAGAAGCCAACAAAACAAATGTATGTCAGTGATATTCTGGATTTGTTTGCTCAATTTCAATACTATGTACCAAATTCTATGCTGCTAATGTTTTGAAAATATTTCTATTTTGTGAAGCTGATATTTGGGTTTTGAACCTTTGTGTTTTAAGCTTGTTAAAAATATTGAAGAATTGAAGCATTCTGTAGAAGAGAAGGCCTCTGCTGTTAAAAAGGCTGAAGAGGGGGCGGCAGATCTGAAAAATAAAGTCGATGAGCTCACAAAGAGTCTAGAGGAGCATGAAAAGGAATACCAGGTAAAGGCTTAAGTTGCCTGGCTTTGTTATTTCTATCAGTGGGATTTCTGTTAGATTGAGGTGTTTATTTTATCCTGTTGCTCAAAATTTTTGACAGGGTGTTTTAGCTGGCAAGAGCAGTGGTAATGAAGAGAAATGCTTAGAGGATCAACTAAGGGATGCAAAGGTAGCAGTTGGGAGTACTGAAACAGAATTGAAACAGCTGAAAGCCAAAATTAGCCATTGTGAAAAGGAACTGAAGGAAAAAACAAATCAATTAAGGTCAAAATGTGAAGAAGCTAATGCTGTCGAAAATGAGCTCAGCACTAGAAAAAAAGATGTGGAGAATGTTAGAATGGAGTTGGAGTCTTTTTCTTATGAAGAGGGTGAAATGGAAGATTTACAAAAGGTTTGATCGGTTTCTCTTCTGCTGGTTGCTTTCCAATGTGAAAAGGTTTATAAGTCTTGTTTAAATAAATTCTCCTGTAAATTATATTCTAGGAGCGTATGACTGAGATGGACTGTGTGCAAAAGTTGAAGGATGAAATACGCAATCTTTCAGCAAACCTGGCAAATGTTGAATTTACATACCGTGATCCTGTTAAGAATTTTGATAGGTCAAAGGTGAAAGGTGTTGTTGCGAAACTCGTCAAAGTAAAGGATAGGTCCGCAATGACTGCCCTAGAGGTTGGACAGCATGATAACTTGTACCTGAATTTATAAAAGAAAATTCTTATGTTCAGCTCTGGAATATTGCCATTTTCAGGTTACAGCCGCTGGAAAGTTGTATAATGTTGTTGTCGATACAGAAAATACGGGAAAGCAACTACTACAGAATGGCAATCTTAGAAGAAGAGTGACAATTATACCTCTGAGCAAGATACAATCCTATAGTGTTTCCTCCAGAGTTCAACAAGCTGCTGCTAGATTGGTTGGTCTCTGCAATTGTTTTGTAATATACTTATCTACTTATTTTCTGCTATCACTAGCAGCTAAGATTTGGTTACTTTCATTTAAGGTGGGCAAGGGAAATGCTGAAGTAGCTCTTTCTTTGGTTGGTTATGAAGAAGAATTGCAGGTTTGCTTCTTTGAATTTCAATTTATAATAATGCAATGGTATCTAATGCATGGGTACTAAAAGCATTTTCCATACCAATTGAAAGTTCTAAAATTCTTCTCCAGTTTTATTTTGCATTTTATCATGCTGTCTGTATTGACCAGCTGTCTGGAAATTTTGGTTCTCAGATTTTAGGTTTCATTTTACGTTAGACTTCACTCTCTTCTAACTAAATTTCATATTTGTTCCTAGAGTGCAATGGAATATGTATTTGGTTCAACCTTTGTCTGCAAAACCATTGATGCTGCAAAGGAGGTAATGAGTGATGCCCCCCCTTTTTTTTCTGTTGATTTACATGAAATATTAATTTTATAATGTGGGATAAATCCTTAACTGATATTATGTCATCCACATTTTGTACTTTAGATCTGCATTGTGCTTTTCATATGCATAACTTTGGAGCTTGATGGTCTTTTCTATAAGTATTTGGGTACTGTATGCTCAGCTCTTAATGTTTTTGTAACACACTATAATTTTCTTACTGTACATTTACGTAATGTTAAATAGAAATGCTTTTTAAACTCTGGTGCACAATGTCTCTATTTAACTAGTTGAGTACTATTTGTTTTCATATGTGATACTTCATCTAATTTTTGGTTCTTGCAATCATACTTGTCTATTCTACCACATGATCATCTCGCTCAATTTGTCTCGCATTTTTGTTGGATGCCTAATAGGTGGCATTTAATCGGGAGATTCACACCACAAGTGTCACTCTTGAAGGAGATATATTTCAGCCAAGTGGTCTTCTGACGGGTGGAAGCCGCAAGTATGGTGCTATCTTCTTTCATCATTATTACAATTGTCCCTGGAATGCACCTATATCTCCTATTCTCTGTACAATAAGCTGATCCGAAAAGCATAGAGTATTTTGAGTTTTTAACAAGTTTACAGAATTTATTTGTTTTGGCTTAACAAGTACTGTTCTCTACTAATCAATGCAGGTCCTTAGTTATTGAATGCTTTTATCTGATGGCATTTTAAGCTATCATATATATATATATATGTATATGTATGTATATGTATATGTGTGTGTGTGTGTGTGTATATATATATATTTCTGGATATGTTGTGACTGGTTTGTTGTAACAGGGGAGGTGGTGATCTTTTGGGGCAACTTCATGCTTTGTCTGAGGCTGAGTCAAAACTTTCAGTGCATCAAAGAAGGTTGTCAGAGATTGAGGCAAAGGTAGACTATGAACACACCTTTTTTCCAGAATGACATGGAAACATAGAAAACACTTTGATCCTTCTGGCATTTCACTTCAGGCAAAGTCACCAAATCACTGCTTTTGGGGGCACACTGCCAAAATAACAAATGCATATGATAAATTGCTCTCTTTAAAGATCCAGTTTTCCTTAAAATTTCATAAATGTCTGCGCCAACTAAAAGATTTCATGTTTTGGGGACCTTGGACTACTAAGATAGATCAGCAAGCCAGCACTATTTGGAGAATTGGTGTTGACTTGAAAAAAGGTCAATGCAAGAATAATCTTCAGTGGAATCTAAAAAGTTGAAATCCTATAGGAAAAGAGTAATTATCCTATAGAGAGCTTTCACTTTAAAGTTTCTCAATCAGGAAAGTTTCAACAAAAATAAAATTCCAAGAAGTAGAAGTTTAAAGATTGAAAGCTTCATTGTTCATATGAAATGGTAGTGTGGTGTGAAAGGATAAAAGATAATGGAAGGGATAAGAGTACATGCTAGTTGGTTTGACAATGTTCCGGTTTAGCATTTGTTAGAAATGAATTAAGCTTAACTAAACCTCAAAAGCTACCTCATGGAGAGATGGTTGCCGAGGAGTATTTTGACCATATTTCTACACATTTTTTTGTCTTAATACATTTTATGAAGGCATACAAAAAAGTAGTGCTGTTATGTATGGACTGAACTCAACTCTCATTATGATTTTCTTTTGACTTGGGAGATTTGGTACTCATATATATTTGCATTGATTACTTTATTTTTGATAATCTTCAAGCTTAGTCATTTTTCTATGCCAATTTTGTGTGTGTATATGAGCTCATATTTTCAAACTTTCAGCATAATTTCAATCTTATAAATCTTTGTTTTGTCTTTTTATATTCAAATCCAGATCTCAAAGCTCCTCCCACTTCAGAAAAAGTTTATAGATCTCAAAGCACAATTAGAACTGAAGTTGTACGACCTTTCATTGTTTCAGAGCAGAGCTGAGCAAAATGAGCATCATAAGGTTTTGGTTCCTTTCTTTTTGTCTAAATTCTAAAATTGATTCATGAACAAACACTGCAATTCTACCTTAGTTCCATGTAACTTCCAATGTTATTGTTCTCCATGTTATTCATCTTTGTCTGCTCCTTTTCACCCTAATCCTCATCTCATTTTTCTTTGCAGCTCGGAGAATTAGTGAAGAAGATTGAGCAAGAGCTTAATGAAGCAAAATCTGCAGTCAAGGATAAACAACTTTTATATGAGGACTGTGTTAAAACTGTTTCATCTCTTGAGAAATCAATCAAAGAACATGACAATAACAGAGAGAGTAGGCTAAAAGGCTTGGAGAAAAAGATAAAGACAATCAAATCTCAAATGCAGTCATCATTAAAAGATCTGAAGGTATGCTTGAAAATTTATTATTTTTAAATCATGTCATGATTCATTTAACTGCTTTATAACAACTGGATAATTGTCAAGTAGTTAGTTGTACTTGTAAAACTCTAGTTTGTAAGTATGTGCCAAAATCATGTTTGGATGAAAGATTGGATTTTCTGTGATGGCCTATTAGAGATTTCCACTATCGCCAAGGTGCAATGGAACTTTTGATAGGCCAATATTTGACAATTGTTGAAGGTATATTTCATTAATGTTATGTCCTCATTCTTCAATTGCTAGAGGATGCAGTTGATTGGCATGTGTGTGTTTTTTATGCAATATTTGACAATGCTCCCTGCAACTGTTGAAAGTAGCTAGCATAATTGAATTTTTAGAACTTTTATACTTTTTCTTGCCAGTCCTGTGTTTGCATTTCTTTGAGACATTTTTGAGTGAATAAACTAGCATATTGGGCATCAGTGATATAGATTGTGGAATCAGCTAGAAACTAGAAAGCAAAACAGTTCACACTCCCAATCTTAAGTCAAGAGTGGGGAGTGTGGTTTATAGGTTGTCGTTGAAGAAAAACACAGGGATACAATTTCAATATTTTTTAGGACTCAGAATTAATAGTAAACTATTATAGATAGTGTAACCAAGTAAGTAATTAATCACTACAGAGGGATAATTAATTGGTTGCTTGCTGGTTTGTAGGGACATGATAGTGAAAAGGAGAGACTTGTAATGGAAATGGAAGCTGTTATCCAGGAGCAAGCATCTTTGGAGAATCAGTTAGCATCATTGGGAACACTGATCAGTAATCTTGCCTCTGAAGTAGAAGAACAAAGATCCAGTGTAAGCATTTGTAATTATTTTCATTAGATCTCTTTCTGTAGAGCAAGATTGTGTTCTCAACCCTGAGGTACAGGTTGCTGCTGCACGGGATAATCTTGACCAAGTTCAGTCACAGCTGAAATCAGTTCGCCTAAAAATGAAGGAATGTGATAAGGAAATCAGTGCTATTATGAAAGAGCAGCAAAAGCTTGAACATAAAATTAGTGAGAGTAATCTTGAAAGGAAGAGGATGGAAAATGAGGTAATATTTAACAGCGCTTGTCTGTATAACTTGGAATTGTGTGCTGAAGAACAATCTCTTCATTCTATTATTATAGGTAAAACGAATGGAGATGGAACAGAAAGACTGCTCTGTGAGAGTAGATAAATTAATAGAGAAGCATGCATGGATTGCTTCTGAAAAACAGTTGTTTGGTAGAAGTGGAACTGATTATGATTTTTCTTCCCGTGATCCTACTAAAGCCTGGGGAGAACTTGAGAAGCTTCAGGCTGAACAATCTGGGTGTGTTGCTTTGAAAATCTAGCTTTACTATTATCAATTCATGTGCAACTACAATTAGATATCCTCATTTACTGTGGTGACACTTTTGTTTTTATTGTTTTGCATCCAATAAGGCTTGAGAAAAGGGTGAACAAGAAAGTGATGGCAATGTTTGAGAAGGCTGAAGATGAGTACAATGATTTGATGTCCAAAAAAAACATAATTGAGGTAATTTTCAATCTATTTCCACATTTTTCTATTTTTCTTCCATAAATGCTTTATCTATTTGTTTATTTATTTATCCTAGAACGACAAGTCTAAAATCAAGAAGGTGATTGAAGAGCTAGATGAGAAGAAGAAGGAGACACTAAATGTTACCTGGATCAAAGTGAATAAGTGAGTTATTATTATTATTTTCTTTTATGTAATTTGATCCGTTCAATTTATGCTTGTTGGATATGAAACCATTTTCAAGCCTTCGTATAAATAACTTTCTGCTTTTTGATTGTTGAGTTTGTTAAGATAATATCAGATCCTTGTGATCAAACAGTCAAGAGGTTGATTCTTGCCTCGTAATCCATCTATGTTGAAAGTTGAGTTTCAGTATATAGAAGTTTTTTGGAAAGTGGGTTTTTCATTCCTCTTGATGAAAAATAGGATTACAGGGCAGCATAAAAAAAGGAAGATGTACACAAATTTGGGGTCCAGAAAGTCCTATCACTATCAAAGGAAAAAATCTAATCTGTTGAAACAAAAGTGACTTTATAAACAAGAAATCTCTTTAAAACAGGAAATATATAATTACAGTATGCCCAAAATGTTATACCCTAAATCCCTAAAAAAACAGAATCAGTCTATCATGGCTGATTATTAAGCTTTTGGAAGAATTAGTTTGTAACAGACTGAATTACTGACTACCCTATTTTTTTATTATTCTCTTTCATTTGATAATGGTTGAGTGTCATGTTTTTATTTTGTTCATCCAGTGACTTTGGATCCATCTTTTCTATGCTACTACCGGGAACAATGGCCAAGTTAGAACCTCCAGAAGGATGCATCTTCCTTGATGGTCTTGAGGTTCGTGTTGCATTTGGAAGTGTGTGGAAGCAATCATTGTCTGAATTAAGTGGAGGTCAGCGATCACTTCTTGCACTTTCTCTGATTCTGGCACTGCTTCTGTTCAAACCTGCTCCACTTTACATCCTCGATGAGGTATGTTTTACATTAGTTTCTTTGTATTTTTTTTAGAATCCCAGTAAAACAGAAGCAGTGAAATACTGAAATCATCTAAGTATGTCTTAATTCGTGACAGTAAAGAGTCTGCATTGAATTCGTAACAGTGAAATACTGAAATCATCTAAGTTTGCCTCTATAATATATACAAATGTGAATCCTGTAAAAAACCTTATGATCTGAGTTGTAGATGCATCATGCATGACACTTAACCTAGCCCCAACAGTAGTAGGGCTATACAGAGTCAGTTGCGAGTGTCTAAGATTAGCAAATAGAAGAAAAGTGCTCTTGAAAGGTTCATTCACATTTAAATTTAATAAGGAGTAGTACATTTTCATCTTTAAGGGGAGACAGCTGGAAAATCAATGGAATTTGAACATCAATCAAGGGAGGAAGAAGTGTAATTCGTCCTATTCCTTATCAGCATATTTGAAAATGCTGATGAGTGATGACAATTAAAGGAGTGTAATGTAGGGTTCCCCCCCGAGATAATAAGTCCTAAGTAGAATATGTAAAAATGGAAACAAGTGAAACTGGATGATGGACTGGTTTGTAATAATATAGATTTAGTTACCTACTATTTTAATGATTGATAGGTTGATAAATTCATGGTTATTTGATAGGTTTGATGGATTGAGCATTCTCGATAAATTAATAGGCATAGTGGTTGGGTCAAATGTTAATTGTTTAATTCTTGCAGGTTGATGCAGCTCTTGATTTGAGCCACACACAAAACATAGGGAGAATGATAAAGGCTCACTTTCCGCACTCTCAGGTAGAGGATAATTGTTGATATTGTCGTGTGATTTTTTTGGTTTCTTGTGTACGTCTCTTTTTGGTTCTGCTATTGTTAAATTCATTCTCTGACATGTTATTTTTAAAGTTCCTGCTAGTGACAGTTCAGCACCCAATAAGTTGAATAACCTCATTTCTTTTGGTTCTTTTGATTTGCAGTTTATTGTGGTTTCCTTGAAGGAAGGCATGTTCAATAATGCAAATGTTCTTTTCCGTACAAAATTTGTGGATGGTGTTTCAACTGTTCAGCGAACTGTTGCAGCTAAACAAAGCAAATGATGTGTTTGCTTCACCGATCTGTTACAGATCTTGCACTTATGTTCATCTCAGGGAAAGTAGAAATGTAGGTAATGCATGTAATATACATGCTTTTATGTATTTTGAACATCAGTGTAAGGTCCATATGTGATAACGTTGTTTCTATAAAGTAATTTAGAAGGTATAATATAGTGCTAATGTAACTAATGATATTCCTCGTGATGTAACTAATGGTAATACATTTTTTATTTTTTAAAAAAGGATTAATAATACTTAATTGGGCTTGAGCTAATAAAAGTGAGGGTTTTGCTAAATACATTATGGACCTGTTTGGGTAAATTTCTCTAAAAGCACTTCTAGAAGAAGAAAATAAGAACAAAAAGATGAGATGAACTTCTCCATAAGTAAAAATAAGCTCTCTATTAGCTAATTTGTAGAAGCTCACCAATGTAGCTTCTCTAAAAAATGAGATGACATCTACAGATTAGCTAATGGAGAGCTTATTTTTACTTATGGAAAAGCTTATTTCATTTTTTTCTCCTTACTTTTCTCTTCTAGAAGTACTTCTAGAGAAGCTAACATCCAAACAGGCCCTATATAAATTTCTAATACACTATGTGAATAGTGTGCAGACGAAAATGTTCTTCGTGATTTGAAAGTTATGAATTTCGTAACCTTCATACGTATATTGGCCCAATCCCTAAGTATTAAAATATATATTTTCAAATAATTTAAAATAATGGTGCATGTAGTTCTTAAACTTGTGACTTTCATGTTATTAACTTAAAATTTCAACCAACTGAGTTAGTAAGTCTATTATGTTAAAAAATAATTAATGTTGATATATATAATACTAAATTTTAATGTATATTTAATACACATATAAGTTTATATAATAAATTATGTTAAGAATATTAAAGTAATAGCATGAGAAATAACTCAATAATTAAAATAAAATTTAAATTAAATTAATTATATATAACTCATTAATTGATAAAATTAAAATAAAAGAAAATCCTGTTTGATAGGATCATAACTAACAATTATCCTAATTGATAAAATGAAAATAATATCCCTAATTAATAAAATAAGAATTTGAAATAAGAAAAGATAAAAAAAATTAGATAAACTAAACAATTAAAGATTTAGATATGTGTATTAAATATACATTAAAATTTAGTATTATATATATCAACATTAATTATTTTTTAGCATAATTGACTTATTAGCTTAGTTGATTGGAGCGTCGCGTTAATAACATGAAGGTCACAAATTTGAGATTTGCATGTTTTATTATTTGAAAAAATATATTTTAACTTTTTTTATAAAAAAAACTTACTTACGGATTGCCGAATCTATAATATATTAGAAATTTATATAGTGTATCCAATAAATCCCTAAAAGTGAATAACATGAAGCTGGTTATGGGCTTATGGGGGAATCGAAGAATTTGCACTTTATCAAGACTACATCGGCTAATCTTATGTGTGCGCAAACTCACTTTTATTTCTATCTTTTTTTCTTCTCTATCAGTCGGAAACAAAATCACAACGGTCAAAAGACCAAAGCTAAATACAAATAAGCACGACGCCTACAGCATATGCAAATGGAACGTTGCAACTTGTAAAGAAGAGTGTTCTATTTCTATTTCTTTCTTGTGTTAACTATCTGAATTAATACATGTAAGTATACATGTTTCGAAATACTCAAAAGGTTTAAAAATTTAATTTTTAGTTTCTATAATATATCTTGTTTTTCTTGTTTCTCGTAATATTTTTTTCAAAATAGTTCTTGTAAATTTCTTTTTTGTCTTTTTTATTGTTTTAATCCTTGAACTACATAAAATTGTAGAGATCACTTAAGAAAAACTAGTTGTATAAGGATCAAAACTAAAAAAATAATAATATATTAACAGGATCAAATACATATTTAACCCTAAAAAAAATACTAGTAACATATTTCATGATACACCTTGAGTAACTATATTAGCATTTGTGTTGCAATATTTCCATCTTGGCAGCAGAAATAATGCTATGGCTCTTTCATTGGCTACTGGAAAGATATATTCAATTATCAAATCATTTACTAATTTTCTCGTTATAAAGTGAAATTTAAGTTAAAATTTTCTGCACCATTGGATTTAAAACTGCATGAGCGTAAATTTGTAATAAAAATCAAATATTTAAGCCTTAAATTTAACGTGTAAATTTAATTTAAAATTTTTATAAAATTAATCAACATATTTAAACTGTCTTCTTTTGTTTTCCATACAAACACTGAGAAGTGAGATCAACGCCCCATAGTTTTATGAGGTACGCTTCTCTTAATTTCTGCATTTTCTGTATCTCCTTCAAATTCAATTCTCCTGCTCTCAGCTCAGCATCGAGTTTTTTTGGTGAAAGAAAGGACAACGATATTTGAACAGTCACTTATTTTAAACACCTCATCAATACCTCTTATTTCTCTCTATATCTCACTCTCTTTCCATCACGTTATATCTTTTATCTCTCTCTCACCGAGTGTCTAATAGCACATGGTAATTAACTACTTGATCTGATTTAGTTAGCTATAAATAGCTTTAAATTCTGTTATTCATCTTTTTTTTGTATCATGAATTGAATGAATGAATTATTTTATAACCAGCTTTTGCATGAGCTCGTATATAAAGCTCATTGTAATTAACTACTTGATCATGATCGCATTGAATGAATGAATATTAATTATTTTTCCAACACTTCAATTTCGATATTAATCTTTTTGTTTCCTTCGTTTCGTAATAAATATATTCAATACTAACTAGTAGCTACTCTACATTTGAGTCTCACCCTATAACCTATTCTTCGTTAAATTTAGTCAATGTTACTTACTAAATACTAATGTTAATTATGTCGTTATGTTTTTGTCTTTTGATACGTTTGAGGATGTGGATTTACGGTTATTAACTTATACTTTTCTTTTTGCTTTCTCAATATACATATGATATATAAATGATTGAAAATAGAACACTCCACGTAGTTGAACCTTCTACGTGGAGTAAAACCTTGCTTGTTTTATACTTTTCTTTTTGGTTTTACTACTGTTAAATTCATTTTCTCCCATGTTATTTTCAAAGTTCCTGATAGTGAATGGTTCAACTCCCAATAAGTTGAATAACCTCATTTCTTTTGGTTCTTTTGATTCGCAGTTTATTGTGGTTCCCTTAAAGGAAGGGATGTTCAATAATGCAAATGTTCTTTTCCGGACAAAATTAGTGGATGGTGTTTCAACTGTTCAGCGAACTGTTGCAGCAAAACAAAGCAAATGAAGTGTTTGCTTCATTGATCTATTACAAGTCCTACACTTATGTTCGTCTTTAGGGAAAGTAGAAATGTTGGTAATGCTTGTAATTCAAAAGCTTATGTAATTTGAACATCAGTGTAGGGTTCATACTAATTTAATAGCTAGTGTTGTTTCTATATATAAAGGAATTTAGAAGTTATGATATAGTGCTGATGTAACTAATATGACATTAACTAACGAGGATGGGGTGACATGGGTATGTTTGAATATGGATGATCTTGTTTTTCTAATTTTATATTTTATAAGAAAGCATATATATAGGAATCGGGAATGAATTGTCATATTCCATGCAAATTGTATCAAAATTTATTATGTGAGTTGTCATATTTTATGTTTAACTATTTTTTAATAATTATATAATTGGTATAAAATATTTATTGATTTGTTGATGATTAATATTTATTAGAGAAAATGACTAACTATTTTCGACGAGATTCTCTCTTCTCAATCACTTTTTTTCATTCCAAAATTCGAACCTAAAACTTTATTTAAGAGGACTGAGTTTAATATTAATCAAATCAACGATTTATTTATGTGTAACTAATAAATTGTATTAATGATTTTAACTTATTACACTCGTATCCCGTTTGTTAAAATGCTTCACTTTGTTCTCTCCTAAGTCATAACAGTTGGTGTTAACTTTTAATGAAATGTAAAAAAAAAAAAAAAAAAAAATCCTTCTCTCACTTAACCCTAGCTAATTCCATTTCTCTCATCAATTGCTTTGTGCTCCATCTTCCAATTCAGTGAAATGGCATCGAATCACGGGTTGCACGTCCTGCCAGAAATTTAGTTTTATATTCTCAACAAGGTTAGGGACTAAATTAATTAGTAATTTTTTAACATTGAGAAAGAAATTAATTAGGGCATAATAGGAAATTAGTGACAATTTTCATAAAAATTAAAACATCTATATTTCTTAATTTGTGTCACAATCGTAGATGACAAACAAATGATAACAGTGGGATAGCAAAATTAAACCCCCACTAAACTAATTAAACTCAAACATGCAGCGGAAACAAAGACAAGAGAGGGAGAAGAATTATTTTGTACACACACCGGAGGAAGAGAGATAAAAGGGTATTTCTCTCAAAACTTGTATTCACTAATTCACTTCACTGATAATTCACACACAAGTGATGTGGTACATTCATAGCCTTTTATATGTAGACATTACGTGTTAATTAGTAAAATAATATTTAAGCAACAACTCCTATTACAGGCGGTGAGGCAAAATTAATTTCTATCAAAGTTCTCTTATTGAAATTTTTTTAGATAGAGACTGAAAGCAAATTAAATATATTCAGTTCAGAGTCTATATGCAAAATTAATTTGTTTACACCTAGTAGTCAAGAGTCTTAATTAGTAGGAAATTTCTCGGTTAGTGTATATCATGAGTCTATAAGTAAACTCTTTGGTAAGTGATTCTAAATATATATATATATATATATATATATATATATATATATATAATCTGAATCAAATCAAAGATTAAAAGAATTAGAAGACCAGTTTCACAAGATGAGAGTTATCTAAGAAAATGATTATGCTCTTTATGAAGTTTCATTGAGAGGGAAGTGTATCCGAGTCCTACACAAGCTTAATTTCACCAACATCCTTCACTGAAACTCCCTTTCACATATCAGCTTTACTTGGCTACCTTGATTTCGTTGACTTATCAAATCTGTACGGGCAAAGGCTTTCTTTTCCTATTTTATTAAATAAAACTAGATTATGATCCATCTAATTTATTCTGTTTGCGATTGAGTCAAATTTCTTAAAATTACTCATTTGATGAATCTCATATTTAATCAAGAGATAAAATTATTAAATAATAAATACGTTCCACCAAAATAGAGACAATGTTATTTAAGCCAAGTGTATTTATAACTTAAATATTAGACATTATATTAAACTGAAATGATTTTAAGTGAATTGATCAACATGTTTGGTGATTCTATTTTATGTCTTTTATTCATATAAAAAAATATCATTTCAAAAAATAAAAAATGCTCACAGTACCTTTTTTTTTTTCCTTCCTATTATTACTATTTATTTTTACTAGTATAGAAAGATAAGTGGCATTTCCAGTTTCTTTCCCCCCCAAATATTTAATTATTGTTTGTGTTTATTTTCCCCGATTTTTCCATTCAATTTAAATTTCTCTCTCTCTGTATTTGTCTCATTCGAATCGAACCTTCACGCATTCACCGTTGCGAAGTTCGCCGGAGAACCGGGTACGGCCACCGCTCTACGATGAACGCTCCATAGGACACCATGGCGGAGAAAACCAGCGCCGCCGTCAACGACGGCGAACCAGAACCGCGACAAAACGAACACCACCACCACCAAAACCACAAGAACAAGAGCAACGACACCGACGACAACAACAACGAGAGGAGTACATCAGATCCGGAACTATTCTGTTGTTTACTTCAACCAGCCACCGCCGACTGCGATCCCGAGTACATCGGCATTCGCCGCCTCCTGCTTTCTCGGAAGGCCGAGGCCGGCGTTCTCCGCCGCAGAGTACGCTCCGTGTAGAATTTCTAATTTAATCATCAGAATCTGAAATTTGAGATTGTTATAAGTGCTTCTAGCTTAGTTCTCTTTCTAATTATCGTGTCCTCTTAGTTTCGTTTCTTTTCCAGATCAATCGTGATAGATTTGCATTGTTCCCGGTGATAAAAGTCTTTTTTATTTTCAAATTTTCTTCCAATGTTGTGACCTTTGGCAGTGTATTGTTACATTTTGACTTTTGGAATATAGGCCTGTTGACTCGCGCGTTCTTAATTCTTACAATGCTCATAGCTAAATTCTGTTCTTAACTGTGCTAATAGTTTTGATTATATGGCTCTTTTTCATCAATCGTCACAAACTTTATTTAATTATGTTCAGTGCTGGATTTATTATTATTATTATTATTATTATTATTATTATTATTATTATTATTATTTGAACAGTGTTCAGATACAGTTGCATAGTGTTGTTAATCAGAATTCGAGTTTTACTTGGGTAGTCTATGTTGACCTTTAATGCCAACCACCTTGGTTACACGGATTATCAAGGTGAAACTTCAATTCTGATTGGAGAACAGTACCAAGCACATAACGAATTGTATCCAAGTTTTGTCCTTGTTATTACTATTATTTGTGATTTGTGATAATGCTGTCTCCTTTGGCTGTGTTGTTGATACTTTTTGACTTGTGGTCCTGTGATTGTGTTGAAGGATTGGAGGTGCAATGGCAAAACTTATGTGGCGTACCGGAATTACATAAGTAGGCCTAGGAACTGGGAAAGAGATAGTTTACGCACCCCAAGTCTCCAGAGTACTCCAGGAAACAGGTTGCTGAATTTTTTAATTGAAGTGATGAGCACAGATAAGCTTAAATTTGCATCACATGATGTCTTAATGGTCCACCAAAGGGGATAAAACAAAGAATTAAAGATACCCATGATTGGACATGGGGCTTCAAAGTGATCTGGATGCGTAGTCGGACAATAAATTAAACTTTGATCTGTAGGAAAGTTAGAAAATTTTGAACGAACAATGCTATCAATGGCGGATGGCCAAAATTCCGCTACATAGACACGTCATTGCGGCCTATGGTGTGCCATAGAGGGCCTCCCTTCACAAATTGCCTGTGGTGGTTGGCAAAAAATCTGCCACAGCATTCCGCCATAGCAACCATGGCGCTGCCATTTAACAACACTGAACAACAGATGTTGATATTCATTCAAATTGCTCTATTTTTCTTCACATATGTAGGAAAGTCATGACCATCTGTCTTAAACATATTTACATGATTATGATTTATCACTAGCTTGTGTAATTTTTTTTTTTCACTACTCTGTTTTCTGTTATGTTTTAGGTTAATTTAGGAAGATATTGTATTTTCCAACATTTATAACAAAATGATCTTAATTTTTCCCCTATCAATTGAGGGCGAGCCTAGGCACAGCGGTAAAGTTGTGCCTTGGTGACTTGTTGGTCATGGGTTTAAATCCGGAAATAGCCTCTTTGTATATGCAAGTATAAGGCTGTGCATAATATCCCTCTCCTACCTTCACATAGCGATGAGCCTTTGGGCAATGGGGTACATAGTTTTTAGTTTGTTTATTTTTCCCTACCAATTGCCTTCATTTCTTATTTTAATGTGAATTTCATGTACTTCTTTGTGGGTAATTCTTCAATTTCAGTTTCTGTTTGAAATTATCACCACATTTATGTCAATGCAGCTTTCTCATTTATGGTACTAGTTTAAATTTATGTTTCCATACAATTCTGACATCAGGATAATTTACTGGTTGATGCATCAGTGGCCGATGGTTTCCATCTCCAACTCCACACGGGACCCGTTGGTCGGAGGTGGACAGCTTGAGTTCTGGGCGGGTAAGTTGTGCATTGTAGGTTTTATTGGAATATACTTGTTTTACACATACCTCTTGCAGTCTTTGACTCGTAACAATTGGGATAGAGAAATGCCATATCAATTAAAATTATTAACAGATAGACATATCCTGTTAATGGGATTTATACTTTTTAATCTAACGGAAAAATGTAGAAGAGCTAAACAAAGCATTCAGAAACTAAATTAGATACTTTGGAAAAAATGCTAGATAATTTTTGGTTAAACTTAAAGCTGTTAGAATTGCCCATAGCTGATACAATATATTCTTCACTAATAACTGGCTCTGAACTGACCCTATATTTGCTGGGTAGATTTGGCTGTCACTTTCTTGATATTAGTAAGTTTTGCTCAATGCTTGTCTCGCTATTATATAATTGTACAAGTTGTTGTCAGTCAGAATAAATATACCTAACTTTCCTGGATTGAGGGAAATTTACATGTAAGTCCCTTATTTGATTAGATGTTGCATAAGACTACACTAAGGAAATAGAATGACCATATCTTTAACAATATATATTTTTTTTGATCGGCCAAAATTAGATGTTAAATGTTAGTGTTTTTTTGTTAGTGGAGGGATTCGAACCCATGACCTCTCCCTCCTTCCCCTCTTCAAACTTTTTTCCCCAACCACCCAACCAACCTTATATCTCCATATCTTTAACAAGATAGTTACAAGTATACTTAGCATGTTTATACTGTGAAGGGATGTGGGTTATGCCATGATAGTTTGGAGCTTTATTTAATTGTTTTGAAATTGGAGGAGGTTTGTACAATTTAGATGCTTTTGATCATTTACCTTTTTATTTGGTGTCATTTGTCAAAATTGTGTGTTCATTTACATTGTAGGATCTGCTAAATGTAAATCCAGTATATAATCATAGAACAAGTTTTGGCTCAAGTGTAAGTGATTCTGATCGTCCTAGACATGGTGGGGTTGAGGCTGCCTATTCTTTTGTTGGAATGCATTGCATCTTTGATCAGTGCAAAGCCTCTGGTAGAGTCCAATCCAGATTTTTCTTTCCATTAGCCTAGTACTAGTCTCTGTTTTTTCTTGGTTTACGTGGTGGAATAATCCTGAAAATCTTTATGTGTAGTTACGGTGTTGAAGTTTGGGCACATGAGTTCTGATCTACTTGCTTATGGGGCATCAGATGGAACCTTGACTGTGTGCAGTGTATCTGAGAATCCTTCAGTCATCAAACAATTAAACGGGCATTCCAAAGATGTAACAGGTTGGATAGACTGTCTTTGTTTCTTTGTTCTATATTTAATCCTGTATGACATGTATGGTCATTGGTCAAGTGCACTAAGGCAATATCATCTAATATATTAATTTTTTAACGGGGGATTATGGATCAATAAATCTTGCTCTTCATATTTCCAATTGGAAATCAAATTAGCCAGATTTCAGGAAAAAATGGTCAGTCATTGACCAAATATTCTTTCTGAATTTGTTACTTATTCATGTTTTATCAAGATTTCCTAAATTCTAATGCTCCCTAATTGACTTCGTACACTGGTTTATTTTCAGATTTTGATTTTACATCAAACAATCAATACATTGCATCGTCTTCATTGGATAAAACTGTGAGAGTATGGGAGATAGCGAAAGGTATTTGCATACGGGTGATATATGGAGTCTCTTCACAATTGTGTATCCGTTTTCACCCTGTAAGTATAAATGGGATGTGTGTGTGTGTGTTTATGTATAAAGGTTTGTGTTTTATGTATAAAGAATGTTAGCCTTCCCACCTCTTCGGAGGATAGCATTGCTTGCTTTCATAGTTGGAAAAAACATACCCTTGTTGTAGATTTGCAAACTTAAGATATTCTGGTAATGTTTTTGATAATTTCATCTTATAATTTTTAATTAGAATGAAAAGTGACATTCTCTGGCCTTTATCTCTTGCTTTGCGTGCATTTCAATTTACTAGATTCTCACTCTTCTGTATATCTTTTTCCGAGAGTTCTAATTATATAATAGTCATTCTTTACGCTAAGAGAAGTGATAAAATTGACTTTCCTAGACTGAAGATAGCTAGATTTTTTAAGGGTAGAATCGAATCTCTCTCATAGTTTGCAGAAGGACAGAGACATTCATTGTGGTGTTGAACTTGGATTTACTTGTAATTTTATTATTATCTCTCTCTCTTGTCTTTTTTTTTTTTTTACTCTACACGCATTGGGTTTATTTTTGGTTGCTTGGGTTTGAGGCTGCAACAAATACTAATATGCTTGAGTCAAACATAAGTTAATGAGGGGAGAAGGGGGCTGGGAATTTAGTATGCAGAATTTTTTGTCTTTGCCATATCTAGTGAAAGTGAAATATTCTTCTCTAAGAGATAGGATGAGCATGGGTGGAGGGGAGTTTGTCTGTCAGGAAAGATTGATGAAAATGACAACAATTTGCATCATATATCTTTCTTCATCTCATCTCATCTAGTGAAACTTAAATATTCTTTTGCAATTTGTTTGATTTTTCCAAAGGTATGGTTTCCTATATCATTATGCATGTGGATTTTGATATTTTATTTGGGTAAATAAATTTATTCTTTTGCATGCATCCTTGGTTGTTACTGAAGACTACCTTTTCTATATTTGGTGCAGGTAAATAACAACTTCCTTTCAGTTGGCAATGCAAACAAAGAAATCAATGTAAATATGTCAATGTGTCCATTTATTTTTTATATAGAAGGAAGTAACATGTTTGACAGCTCAGATGAAGCCTCTCTATTAGAATGTGTTGATCTTTAGTCATTTCCATTTTTGCTTGGTAAACCTGAAATGTCTTTAAGGTGGCATCACTCAGACCTTAAATATTACTGAAGCAGCATTGTGTTCAGTTAGTAAAGTATTGAGAACAGTTTTTTATTTTTTTGTAGTTTGGTGCCTATGGTTATGGTCAGAAGTTTCTGAGAGAATGGAGTAAAATGAATAGGGAATGGAAGAGAGTTACCTTCCTGTGTTTGAATTTTAATGAGGGAAGAAATGGGAAGATTTTCTGGGTTATAAGTGGTGCACTAAAATTAAGTTTAACGTTTTATTTTAAGTTACTCAATTTATGAAGTTAAAGTAGTAAATGGAAAGTTTTTAAAATAAGAGTATTCCCTCATTATCCCTCGGTTAGAAGGGAATAAGTAAGATTGTTTGGATGGGAATGGGGGGAATGGCTCTACAAACTTTCCATTCCATAAAATTTCAAACTCCTAAATAAGGATAATTATTCCCTTCCCATAATTTCCTTTCCACTCCCCATATTCAAACAGACTCGTTCTTCGTTCAGACACTGAAACATGTATTTCAATTAATGATTTGATAAATATTCCCACTATTAACTATTTGTAGCTTATTTACTATCTCTACTCCTTTTCCCTATAAAATCCTATGCTATTATGTTTTGCCATTTTTTACTTACATTACTTGTTATGATAATTTTATTTTTCTCAAAAATTATATGATGGTACCAGGTTTTCAATTTTAGCACTGGAAGGGTAATTAATACATCAAAATTTGACAGTGAAGTTACCTCTATGGACCATGATCATACAGGGCATCTTTTATTTTGTGGAGATGCACAGGTGAGCTGCTCTATATATGCACTTGTATATCCTAATTGTTATTTGTTAGGCTTATCTCATTTTCTTTAGGTACTGGATTGTATGTGCAGGGATGTATATACTCAGTAAATATGAACTCCCACACAGGTGTGCTATCTCGCTCTCATCGTTACCGAAGTAGCAGCAGACACAAATATCCTGTCACAACAGTGCAGTATCGGAGTTTCTCTCTACTGGCTCGAGGACCTGTGTTGTTGACTTGTACCCAGGATGGAAACCTGTCTTTCTTCAGGTTCAAAAATAATTTGCCATTAATCCCAAGTGCATTTAGTTGTCTTTTTGAACTCATTTTCCTTTCGAGAACTAATGTTGGTTATTATAGTGTGGCTTTGGAGATAAAAGGTTATTTAACTCTTCGATGCTTGCTCAAATTAGCTCCACGTATACACAAAATTCAAGCTTCTTTCTGTCCTCTTCTTTCCCTTGAAAAAGGAGAATTCATAGGTATCATGGCATCATTCTTGCATTCATCTTTTTTCCCCTCTTTCTTCCGTCTCTTAAAGGACTTTTAAATAATAATGCTTCTTTTATTAAATCAACCCAAACTCCAACTGTGTCAAACAGGAAAATAATTCACATGCAGTCATAACTCAATGATTATGTACTCCTTGTATTTGTCAATGAAAAGTATTTATCACTAAATAATACTTATGCTAAGACTTGAAAGCCCATGAAGGCACCGATATGCTTCAAAGTGCAAACTAAGTTTTCTGAAATATGTATGACTGGCGCAACATTACAGTTGCTGTCTCTCTAACACTATCATCTTTTGTCATGTGAAGTTGCTGGAAGTGAGGACTCAAATGTCTATTTCTATGATTTAACGAAGCCAAAGAATACATGTGTAAACAAGCTACAGGTTAGTCTTACTTCCATTGAAGGTATTAATGTTACGATGAAGCTCAAAATGAATGAAGTTTTTTTAATGCAGGGTCATCGGTTTCCTGTAATGGGTATTGCCTGGAACCATGGAGAAAATTTGTTGGCTTCATCTGATTTTTATGGCGTAGTAATTGTGTGGAAGAGAGAAAGATCACATCAAAAGAGAAATACATAACAACAGAGGTTTAAAGCGTTTATAGTTGAGGACTTTTACAATTGTCCTTTTTTTTTGTGCTATTATTATTTTTTAAAATTTTTTTGCTGCAATGTACTTTGTACCCATGAAGTGAGAATCAATTAATCACCCACAGCCTCACAGCAAACGGAGGAAATTATATTAAAAGTGTTCTGTTTTGCGAGGAAGGAAATGTATTCTCAGACATGATAGGGATTTCGTGTACGAATTATGAGGAATATATTTTGGTTTGACATTGTCCTCTGTAATTTTGTATAATCAAAGAATAAGGAATTTTTGACTGAATTAGCATTTATTGGTTGAATTTTACGAAGTAATCGTGCTAATTCTTCATGAACTATTTTATTTTAACATTGTCCACAAACAATATGGCTTTTCTTCTGAATTAGCATTTATCTGTTGAATTTTCGAAGTAATAATGCTAATTGTCATGAACTAGGTTCTCATCTAGCACCCGGAATTTCCAATTTGTTTCTTAGAAGTAGCACACGTAGTAATGGTTCGATCAATGCGAATCAACGTAAACTTGCATGGTTCTGTAGGGATCCCCAATTTATGTTCCTAATTTCAGCCTTTTTATAGCCGTCAATTATGTTACTCATCTATAAAATTAGAAAAGATATTCCAACATCAGTAAAGAAAAAGTTAGATTATAATGGATTTCTCGGTCAACAAAGAAAGAATTTACTAGGTTCATATACAAGTCAAGACACTTCTCGAAATCCTACCAAGGGCACAGATCCAAAAGGAAAGTGTTGGAGAATCTATATTATAAGGCTATTTTTATATTTGATAGAAAGAAATGGAATGGAATCGAACTTGATTGAAACGGTATTCCATTCCATCAAACATCTCTCTTTTACTTTTTACTTTTAATTTGGAGGACATGGTACTCAAACAACATAGTAGTCTTTTCTTCTTCCATCACAAGAGTACTTAAACAATAAAAGAACTTTACTCCATTTCTTTTTATTTCACCATCCCATATCCAAATACTATATCCAGTTTTAAAGAAACCAGGATAAATGTTCAAACTAACTACACAAATACTTCTTAAGTTGTTGTTTCCTAACTACAAAAACATCACCTTTGACGTCATTGTATCCACCTCCAACAATTTAAACCAGTTAACTCTGTCATTTGTATACTTCCATGCTTTGCTTACATCTTCTGAGGCAAGGCACTCTTAACATCACAACCACACACAAAGGACTTAAACAATTTTCTTATTCAGCTGATGTAATGGAAAAACATGACTGACAGGATTACTGCAATACTAACAAGTTCAGAAAATTCAAATACCCATTTGTTTCTCTCTGCGTGTGCAGTTTTTTCTTTCAACAGTGATTTCAAAAAGCCTCAAGGCAGACAAATGAATGGGATGACAAAAGTCTTACAAATCAGAAGTACACTAAAATTGGATCAAGAAAATTAAAAAACCATTCAACCTATGACAAAATATACAATTTCAATTTCCGTATCTACACAGTTCAAATTGTGCAGCATGTGATATTCCAATGAACCACTCGAACCAATCAGCACCAATAACATAACATGTCTTTTGCCACACACACACACACACACACACACACACACACATATATGTACACAGTTCATTGTACTAATTCATATACTTAGTAGTAAAGCAGAAGTATCTAAAGGGAAGCTTTCATATATGAGCAGTACAGTATATAATGTAACTGCAAAAATAATGCCCATGAAGTATAGTACTAAACTGATATATATGAAATTTAGGTGTAAGAGAGATAAAGTAGAGGATTCCAAGCTTGCAGAAGTCAAATCTGATTATCTTGATCTGTAATGTGGATAAACATACTCTGATTCTCTTGGTCACCGGGAACACACACCAAAACTGCATAAATACCACTGAAAACAAACAGAATAAAAAAGTTCACAAAATAACAAGTAAAGAAAACCGGATAGAAACAAAATGATTTAAACAGGTACCACGGAACAATCAGTAAAGTTAAGGTCTCCTCAAAGTTCTAAATACTGAAAACCAAACCAGTTTCTGACATAATCAACAAACGATATATCTTGTAAAAAGATAGGCATCTATAAAATTATTTTATCCAAAATATTTCTAATGAGTGATGAAGGAAAAACCTTGCGATTTGTTTCCTTCCCATAATAATGTTTATAAACTATAAAAAAAATGTAATTTCAAGCCCCATGATTAAAAGCACAATTTCACGCATTCATTATCAAGATTTATAACCAAAAAAGCATCCATGAAGAAACAAGAGTCTAACCTTGTACTGGAACTCACATATGGTTTCAATTCCCCGGTCAATAATGCCACAAACGCGACAAACATAGCCAATATCATCTTTTAGAATAAAAGAATGATCACAGTCCTCATCTTCTTTTACTTCTTAATCTGGAAGAGGATTGACGGAAGCATCCTGGTAGAGGTTCAATTAAACTAGATCAACAGTAAAAGAACTCTGAAATTTGCAATTTGCAGGCAGAATTCAAAGTAATAAATAATGGACTCAAGTTAAATTACTATGACGTGTACAAGTAATTTTTACTGAGCAGAAAATAAAAGCATATACGTAATATATACATGTAACAGGAGTGTTACACAGTTACATGTTATGTGTACAACAGGTAACACAGAATAAATGAGAGAAATATATTGGAGGGCATTTAGATGTATAATCATTTACTTTGATTTTAAAAACATTGTAATTTTGGTTTAGATTATTTGAATATAGTATTAAAATTTAATCTGATTAAGTGATTCAATTTTATATTTTTATTATAAATAAAATTATTTTATTCATTCTTCCATATTCTTTTTTGAAACTTTATTTTTTACATGAAAATATAAAAATACATATAATAAAAGAAAATATGAATCATAAAAATTATAACATCCTTTCTATGAGTAGCTTGTAATTAAGAAAATAGAAACTAATACAATGCTTCAAAAGTAGAACCTTTAATCTTATGCATATGACACAAACCTAGGCCAACTTTAGCAAATTTTGTCTAATATATAAAAATTAGCACATTAAAAATAGAAACTAATACAATATAATGTTTCATAATACATATAAATTACTACACATTAGAAATAATAACTAATATATTGTTAATGACTTATTAGTGCTGAATTTAATGAAGATATTAGATTCAAAATATTTCTTTCAGTTGAATTTGATTACTTACTTCATTTGACTACAAAAAGAGCAAATAGCATAAATACTGTTATAAACTACTTTTACACTATTTTCTAATAATAAGTTATCATATATTATAATTTTGTTTTGTTGACTTTTGTAATACTTTGAAAGCATTCTAATGATAATTTCTAGTTGCTTAATGGTGTACGAGACAAATGAAATAAATGTACTTATAAGACAAAGGCATTCATAAGTGAAAGAGATAAATGAAATAAACGGTTAAGTAATATATACATCACAATATAATTTTTCGATATAATGTTTCATTGGTTGAACCAATCAAACACTTTAAGTCAACTAAATTTTCATGAATTTTGATCAATGTTAACTATTTCGAAATAATCTAGCTCAAATGATTTAGATATTTTGCACAATCATTCCTCAAAACATAACAAAAAATACCAGATAAATGTTAAACCCTTAAATTTTAAATTATTGTCGGAGAGAAAAAAGGAGCAATAAAGTCACATGGCTTAAACTTTCCGAAGCAGTCAAAAAATAATATAAGTAACAAAATTCATATCAAGAAATAGTAAACTATGATTGGAACCATTTCCTAAGCTGTTTTGAATGTCTTTTCTCCCCATCATTCTCTTGGGAACCCTTGTGTGAAAACTTGGATTTATATTGTTCTACAAGCATGTCAAGCTTGCCTACTACGTGCTTCCCTACTGAACCTTTATTCTTCTTGAGCCGTTTCTTTGAAACCTTTTGGCCCCTCTTGTTCTTGGTTTTGCATCTTTCTTTCTCTAAACCCCACATCATCTTTATTCCATGATTTTCTTCTATTAGAGTCTGTGGCATTGTTTTGACCTTCAAATGATGCACCACCATTGTTATGGCCATTTTCGTTATTCTTTGGCTTCATGGACAAGGCTTCTGGATTTTCTTTCAGTGCCTTTTTACTCTTACTGTTGCCTTTCTGTCTTTTGGATTTGTGTCCTTGAGGGGATTTTACATTTGTCACTGCAACACCCGATTCACCATTTGTATTCAGTACTGATTCCTTTGCTGGTTCATCATGCTCTCGAGATTTTCGTTTTCTGTCCTTTACAGGCTTGCAACCTTCTACCGTGCCAGTTGTCATTATCCATGGCATTGTTGTCAACTTGAGAAGCCTGCTTCTAAAATTGTAGCTTGGCCTTCCGAAGTTTAAGTGTTTGAACATTATCAAGAGCAAACTCCACGATCAGCCGATGTTCGGGACCAAAAGTTTCTGTAGTCAATGAAACAACATTAAATTAAACAGAAATGAGGGTACAAAAATAGTCTCACTCCCAGAGAGATAAGAAATGGTTTTCACCAGGACTATTGTTAAGAACTCTCAGCCACAAGGGCATGCTGATGCTCCGAAAAATCAACAAAGGCAACTCCCCATGAATAGCGCTCTTGAGCAACATTTCCTTTCTTTTCATTTTTCAAAAACTTCATCTGCAGAGTATATACCAACATCATCATTAACATCAACAACACCTTTAATCCAAGTTAATTGGGATCGGTGGTAGATGAACCTAATGATAAATTGGAAATAAGACAAAAAAAGAGAGAGAAAGGGATAGGGGAAGAAAAAAGGGAAAATAAGACAAAAGAAAGGAAAAAAAATGAGCTAAAATAAAAGAAGGGTGAAAGGAGGAGGGGAGAATACATATAATTGCAGAGTATACATATAATGTGAAAATATAAAATGGCATTCCTAAGGCTTTAGAGAAACAATAATTGACAACTTCAAGTCATGATCTACTTAACCAACCTGCCGAATTACAGGTTTTTGTTTGGTAGCTCTAGAGACAACTGCATCAATGCAAAGCTTCTTGAGTTCTTTCTCATTCATTGACTTCGGTAAGTTGTAGATAATGAGTCTAGTTCTTGAAACATGAAAATTGGGAGATTGAAGCTTTGTCTTCTTTTTCCTTTCCAACCTATGAAATTTCCATAAATAATGTTAGAACACTAACACCAGCTGAAGAAATTACACTTGAGCAGGAAGATAATATTTATACCACCAGATTTGGAAGATCAAATGCAACATACAATAGGACAATCAGAATATTATGTTTTGAACAGTAATGATATTTGAAAATGGATTGTGGGTCTATGGTTTATATTTTGTTTGTTTGTGGATCTATGCACAAAATGGATTGTGCAAGAATTATCATTGGTGTATTAAAAATTATATCTTCTTAGATTTTCAAGAGAGGGCCTTTTCTTGTTATGTTTTGAACAGTAATGATATTTGAAAATGGATTGTGGGTCTATGGTTCATATTTTGTTTGTTTGTGGATCTATGCACCAAATGGATTGTGCAAGAATTATCATTGGTGTAATTAAAAATTATATCTTCTTAGATTTTCAAGAGAGGGCCTTTTCTTGTTATCTTGTGATTTTTCTCAAATAAATTATTAAGCATGAAAAGAAAAAGAAAACAAGGAGAATAATACAATACATGGCTTTTTTTCTCCTAAAGTTCAAATGAGGTAAAGGTAGCACAGATAAACAAAGGATTACCACAAATATAGGGAGAATTAAAAAGAAAACCATAATTGTCCACAAGAAGTTAACATGAACCCTATAAGGCTTGTCTCTCAAATGCAGCATACAGTAGTCTAAAACCATATAACAGTTGTGAATTAAAAAAACAATTACTCAAGTGCTGCCCATAGCAATTATAACCAACTAGATGTGAGTTAAAATTATAATAAATGCCACTAGCACTCCAAGCCACAAAATACTCACTCTTGGCGTTTTAACATATCGCGGGCTGAAACCCCTTCAGCAGCTGTAGTTCCCTCAAGAATAAGTCCCTCCTATTACAATATAGCAGTACAATGCAAATGTTAGTCCTATTAAATATCAGCATCAACAGCATGCTCCACATGAGTTACAAAGGAGAAACAAACCTTTGGCAAGTAAAGATTGCGGTGGTCATTTTTCGCTTTCTCTAGTTCCTTGTCATGTGCTGATTTCTTATCCAAAGCCTTCAAAACTTTTAATGGTCTACCCTTCAATAAAATACCCATTCCAGAAGCAGCACTGGCAGTTGAAATTGCAGTATTAGCTGCTTCTAAAGTTTTAAATTTTAGAAAACCAGTCCCTCTTGGTCGCCTGCATAGAGAGTAAAAGGAGACTATGAATAATGCCCTGTGAAATACAGACAAAGAAAATACTAAGATATTAAATACATATTAGCCACCATTTTGTCATTCTGATATTTGACAATGGATTGCAGATTCAGAAGTGGAGAGCAAAATGGAGAAACAGAAGAAACTAGGGAGAAGAATCTGTTGCCATCAGAATATATATCTCATTGCAATTGGAAATGTGAGGACAGAACTGGAAGAGGTAAAAACCATAAGCACCAACATGGTTTGTGGTCCCCAAATTGCCCAAGGCTTCCTGTAAAGAATATTCAGAAACAGAATTTGAAGATATGACTATGCTTCCAGATAATGATCCTTGTATGCTACTAATAATTCCTCTGCATTTTCTCTGAACTGTGATATATACTTGTCCAAGAACACCTCCTCAGACAAGCATAACAAATAAATATAACTGGGGGCCTTCTTGCAAAGTTTTTTTTCTATCAAGAGCTGGAAGACTCTATATCGAGGAAGCACGCGATCCTCCATGCTATACACTAAAACCCTTGGCTGATGAACCAGGACTGACTTGGGCAACATAACTGTATGCAAGAAGAATTCCATTCCAACCTTCAACTTCTTCTCTGATGTTCTAAGCAAAGTTGGGGATCTTCTGAACATTTGCAGGCCCTCCTCATTGGAAAAACCAAAACAAATTATTAGCTCCAGTTTTCTCTTAAATGTTTTATAGCTCAAACTACTTATTGAGTGGATTGCATGGACAAGCATTCTTGAATTTTCATTGAAACCCATGTCTACAGCACGCGAAACATAGTTTCCTATAGTAGACTGCTGTGTGATGAAAATACTTGGCTGTAGTTTGAGTAGCATTGCAAGATGAGAGCCAACAATGCCACAACTTTCCAAGAAGACAACATTGTCCATAAACTTTTTGTACTTTGGGAGTATCCAGCCACATCTGAGCAAAACATGAACAAAATCTTTCTCACTGCAGAGAATTTTCCTAATAGCTTCGACAGAGGGGACCAATGTTTTCTTCAAACTGAAAGTCAAAATGGAGGAATTCTTGGAAATGAACTTGCACAACTCCGAGCACTCGAGACCCAACAGCTGAAAAAGCTCAATTTTGGGTCTCAAGATTTTGTCAACATCAGTGAACAGTATCTGGGGTTTGCGACGAACCATAAAAAAAATCTGGGCTTCAGAAAACCCAAATTGTTTGAAAAAACTGAGCACAGACAAGGGGTTTTGTGGGAATCTGCTGCTTGAAACACGTTTTGAGATGTAGAAGGATTGAATTCTCGAGAAATCGAACTTGGCATTTAGGTAATCAACAATGGAAGTGCTTTCCTTTGAGTGTTGCCATGTGGAGAAAGAAGAGAGAAAGGGTCTGACAGAGTAAGAAGAGAAAGAGAAGTGATTGGAAAGGGAAAATAAAAGAGCAGGGTGTGACTTGAGGGATTGCATTAACAAACAACACATCAAACACTAAAGAAGGGGTTCTTACTTCTTAGGTTGTCTAGTTCAGATTTGCAGCTGAAGTTGTCTACTTTGGTTTTGCAGCTACCATGGTTGAGAATCTCGGAGAGCCACTCACCTCGCTGTGGTTGGGGGATTGGGTTTCTAGAATTTGACTCAACCCTACGCGCCACGCCACGGTTGGGCCTGGCCCGCTGGGTACTTTGCTCCTCAGGTACGAGAGAAATCGAAGTTGGGTACTTTTCTCTAAATTAATTTCGAGAGCCTTGAGTTAGGGTTTTAGCCTTTTAGGAACGTAACAAGAACAGGGGAGGAGGCTCACTCATTGTCACTACAGAGGGTAGGGTATTTCACTGTTTGGATACGCCACAAAGTTATATTTCTCAGTTGAAAGTCCAACAACTTGAGCATTAACACATACACATAGAATGCAAAACAAGAAGAAAGTATAAACCACATCTGAGCATTGAAGCGGTGAGGTAGTTGGGATCAAAGTCGTCGTTGGGTTTGGCGGCGGGGTGAAGGAGAGGAAGTTCATGAGATAGAAGAGGGTAATTGTGTCGGATGGTGGTGGGGGGCACAAGCGCCGTTTAGGGTAAGTCATTTTTAAAATTATTATTAAATGAAGATAAAATTTAAATAAATACTTAAAAAGGTATATCGTTTGAATTTAAAATAGTAAATTATTTTAGGAGTAATTTTTTTTATAGAATTTATGATTTTAAAGTTATATATTTAAATTAATATCTTTAGTTTTGGTTTCTTTACATATATTTATATATTTTATAAATGGAGTTGGGACTATATATATGACTTTGAAATTAAGCTGGTTAGAATGTATTATAATTAAGAAAAAATCATTAATATTAGAAATAAGATATAGAAAATATTTAATAAATATAAAAAAGGAAAAACAATATAAAAAATATTAAATAAAAGCTATACAAAAATAGAAAATATTAAATAAAACTAAAACTAAAAATATTAATTTAAATAAAATTATTTATGAAAAATATATAATTTTTTTATAATTTCAAAGTTGTAAACTTTTTTACTACTTCAATAGAAAAAAAAAAAACAAAAATCATAAAATGATTTATGATTTTGAACTTAGAAGTCTTCTTGAAATATCCTATAACTTATTCTTTTATGGGTATTTTATTTAAAATTTACCCTCGTTCGATAATTTAGAAAAAATTTGTTTAAATTCTATGGGATACTTAGTTTATTGACATGTTATATGAAGCTAAATGGTGACTAACACATATACAACATGAACATAAAATAAGGATAGCAGAAAATGAGGATGTGTGGTAATACAAAGATAGATAAGATAATAAATGAAGATATTTGCCGAAAGATAAAAATAGTATCGGTGAGTGAAAAGATGAAAGAATGTAGATTGAAGTGATTTTGACACATAATAAGATGGTCTCTGGATACTCCCTTAAGAACAAAAGTTTGTTACGAAGAGTTCGACACAAAACAAGGTAGAGGTAGATCATAAACTTACATGAGAAAGGTAATTAAACAAAACTTAATATAGTGAAATATAGATTGGTGGACAATGTATATTAGGACAGAATATAAAAAAATTATAAATTTAATGGAGAGTTTGACCTATTGTTATTTCTATGTTCCATATGATTCATTTTTAATCTTTTTTCTTTTTATCTTCCTCTTCTTATTTTTCCATTTTTTTTATCTTATTTTCTTTTTAACTTTCTCGTATTTATTATTAAATTCATCTACCATCGATCTTAATTAATTTGAGCTAAAGATATTGTTAATATTGATGCTGATCTTTTTTATTTGTTAGTTGATTATTTTTTGAATACGTTAGTTGAATTCTTATATACATTTTTTTATTAAAAGGAATTCTTATATACATTTATATTTAACTGAAATGTGTTGAAATTCTAGAGGTAATTTAGATGAATAATTGAATAGTAAGAGAGCATATAGGTTATAATAAGATTATTGAAAAATAATTAATAGATGATTATTGACAGTTTTAAACACAGTTTTTTTTTTTTTTTGTGAATTTTAAACACACAGATTTGATAGAACAGTTTAGATAAAACAACTACAAATGTATAAACATTTCCGGTGGTTGTGATCTGATCAGTGATCAGTTTGCGACGGTTAAAGGCCACAAGTAAATGCTAAGTGTAAACAAAATAAGAATGCAAGTCTTGGCAGTTTTTAAATGCAATCATGACTTTTAATTCAATGAAAGCAATGGATGTGCTTATTATTGTGTATGTTATTGAACTAAATCCAGTCATTATACGCGGGTTCCTCGAAAGCACCTGTTGAAGCAAAAGAATGCAACTCAGAAACAACTTGAATATTTAATCAAACATAAGGGATTGCCGAAGTGATGCTACAAAATAAGAACATTTTGCGATTCAGCAATGGAATCCCATAGGCCATTTATCACATAATAAAGTCCTTAATTTTTCTAAACTTCAGTAATAGTGGTAGGTACATTAGCTTAAATTTGAGATTCAAAAGGTCTAAGAACCCTCTTTAGTTGGTCATTTATTCTTGACTTGACTAGGTTCACAAGAATCGTTCTAAACTGCCATAGTTTTAAACTCTTCCATTGTTACTTGTGCTTCTAATATTTCTTGAACAAGTTATTCTTTCTCTCCAATAACACTCTAAGCTCAAGATATTTCCTATTCTTTAGCAAATAGCTTACCAGCCACAATAGGTGTTTCAAGGCTTGGAGGGACTTTTTGATCATCAAAATCTTTGAAAAATAGTTCTACTTATAGCCTCTTTAATTTTCCCAATTTCTTGCATCTGTGAATATAAACAGGATACATTCCAGAATGATGTACTTTTGATTTCAGAGAAATCATTATTATGTGGTATTGTTACACTTTTTTGTCAATTATATGAGATATATGTATGTGTGAAGGCTAATTCTCAGTCTTTTATGTTATCTCTTACAGAGTTGACCATGAAATTGTTTATCAACAGAAACTAGAGTAGAGATGGATTAAAACAATGAAACTTTGTTCACAGCGTTCCCAACACACAACGTCATATTGGATAGATAGACCTAAAACTACCATAACTAATTGAAAGCTATGGAAAACTAACTAACAACACTAGTTAATATGGGCCTAGTAGCGGCCATCATGATAATGGTGAAATGGACAGAAAGTACAAGGAGTAGGAAAGTGAGAAGCATGTCTATTGAGAAGATCCCATTTGTGACTTGACTCTTGAGAGGGACTCCACTGACAAGTAAGAGAGTCATAAAAGTGGATCGAACGAAGGCCATGGTGTTGAAGGTTGAGAAAAGTTGGTACTATTCTGGTTGAGAATTTGAAAACACAGGCATTGGCTTCCCCAGACATAAATTGAGGTATACTCATTTGTTTCTGTCCGCGTGTACCTTTTATTTCAACAGTGATCTCATAAAGCCTTAAGGCTAACTATTGAATGGGCAAACAAAGTCTTACAAAACAGCAGTACACGAATATTAGATCAAGAAAATTAAAAAACCATTCAACCAATGACAAGATATATCACTGTGAAATTCCGTATCTACTCAGTTCAAATTGAGCAGCATGTGTGATATTCCAAGGATCTCACTCGATCACTATATGTGATATTCCAATGAACCACTTGAACCAATCAGCATCAATAACATAACATGTCTTTTGCCATATATATATATATATATATATATATATATATGTACACAGTTCATTGTGCTAATTCATAGACTTTGTAAAGCAGAAGTATCTAGAGGGAACCTGTCATATATCAGAACAGTAATATAGTGTAAATGCAAAAATAATGCCCATGAAGTATAGCACTAAAACTGATATATATGAAATTTAGGTACAAGACACGGAGATAAAGGAGAGAGGATTCCAAGCTTGCAGAAGTCAACTCTGATTCTCTTGATCACCTGGAACACACACCAAAACTGCATAAATACCACTGAAAACAAACCAGAATCACAAATTTCACAAAGCAACAAGTAAAGAAAACCAGATTGAAATATAAAACAGATTTTAAACAGGTACCATAGAACAATCGGTAAAGTTAAAATCTCCTCAAAGTTCTAAATACTGAAAACCAAACCAGTTTCTGACATAATCAACAAACGATCTTGTAAAAGGATAGGCATTTACAAAATTATTTTATCCAAAATATTTCTTGACTGTCTGTAGATCCTAATTAGTAATGAGGGAAAAACCTTCTGATTTGTTTCCTTCCATAATGGTTATAAATTATAATAAAAATGTAACTCGTAAAAAGATAGCATCTATAGTTTTTTTTTTTTAATCTTAAATCTTAAAGATAGGCATATGATATGCAAAAAGGGAAAGAATGGTCACTTACCTTTTATACAAAGCTTTTACATCTTCCCCTAAAAGTGGACTTTCAAGAAATAGATCACCACACTCTTTCACCTCAACTGCCTCAACTTCAAAAGCTCGATCACCGCAGTACTCATTCCATTCAAACCACATTTTTGAAATTAATTCCTTCTTGAAACAAGTATTGTGATCTTCCTCTTCCGGAGAATCAGCAGACACCAAACGATACACAAACACCTTCTTCATCTGGCCAGGTCTGAATGCACGACCTATAGCTTGACGTGTAACTGATGGATTGAGATGAACGTCCAAAATAATGATCCGAGAAGCCCCAACCAATGATATACCCTCTCCGCATGCCTTGATTGAGCCAAAGAAGACTCTGGCATCAGGAGAATTGTTAAATTTTTCCATGGACCATTCTCGTTGCTCAGAGCTTGATTCTCCTGAGATTACAAAAATTTCTCTTCCAAGACTCCAGCCTTTCCATTTCATAGTCAACCTTTCTAAATATTTCAAAGGTAACAGATACTGACTGAAAACTAGAAGCTTCTCCCCTGCTGATTCACATAGATTTAGCATGTTGTAATAGAATTTTGACTTCACACCATCTCTCATGTCTAGTTTCGCTATCAAATCATCCATTATATTATCAGATATAGAATTTTCACCACAATTTTCTGCTAGTGGTTTCAGTTTAGGATGAAGATAGACAGCGCTGCCTACAGAATTTATCTTGAACTTTCTTCTAGATAGCTTTTTTAACTTCTGAATTTCAGGCTTCTGTCTAGGGCTAAGAGTGAGCACCACAGTAAAATCAACAAGACCAGGAAGCTCATCAAGAAAATCTCCTTTATAATAGTGAAGTACCTTGCTCGTCATCTCCCGCAAATCTTGTATAACAGCTATTTTCCTTTTAAAATCCGTGTCCTTCTGCAAAGTGTTTTCTACTAAATCATAGAAGCTTCTCACCCCTGGTATGTGAACTCTACTATGAATGCGCCTCACAATCGGCCTTGATGTTTCCATCTTCAAAAATTTTGGTCTAACAAGATTTAAAATGTTGAATACCTCCCTGACATGATTTTGATAAAGGGTTCCTGACAGTACAACTTTTCTAGGCGTTTGAACTTTGGCAAGTGACTGTACCATATCTGTATTTTCATTCCTAGGATTGTGTCCCTCATCTAAGATAAGAATCGAAGGAACCTTGAGTAAAATCTCCTGGCAAGATAAAGATGTGCTGTTGGTCCCATTATCACAAACAATAGAGGAGAACTGTTTGTATCCTAAGAAAAGGATACTCTTCTGCTCCATCCATTGCTTCAACACTTCTAGTTGTTGACTTCTACTGTCTGCCTTCACTGTGTAAAGGTCATATAAAGGTATGTCCTCCACTTGCCATGTCTGAAACTCCTTTTTCCATGTTGACAATATTCCCTTAGGAAGCACCACTAAAGGTCTTGCATTAGGATATTTGCCTAGAAAACTTTGCATGAAACTGATTATCATGAATGTTTTCCCAGATCCAGGAGCATGGGCTAAGATGCAGCCACCCGGATGGTCACCCGCAAGATTTCTAACAAGAAAATTGAATCCTTCAACTTGATGGGGTTTCATCTGTTTCATGTGTCTGGGATGCGCTGCGATATCAGTTACTATGAGGTCATCTTCAGCAACATTAATTCCAAATACATCTGCTTTTCCTTTGGAATTCCATGAATCAGATGCATAAGTTCTTGTGCTCCGTTTAACCTTCAATAAAATGAATATGATGATTAAACACAATTTTGAATGCTTCCTGCCCCAGCTATAAGAAATCTACCAATCTTTGATCTTAGTCCAGAATATATATCATGAGAATTATGAAGTGTGTATTGTTTTTATCAAGCAACTAAACCCACATGATGTGAATAATGGTCTACATGCTATTATATTATTTTGGTTAATAAAGAGGTTCAGGAGTCCTTAAAGAAAAATAAGACAAATCAAACAAAATAAACCTCTCCCAGCAAGAGGTATGCGAAAAAGTAAATTATCACAAGTTTCATCAACCAAATAAGTATAGAAAAATTTAACTATTCAATTGTCATATTGTTATGCCCTGCTCAAACATTCAACCTGTACATCTTTCAAGCTACATACTTAAAAACACAATTTTCACACATTCAATAAGTTTTTATAATCATGGTTTATAAACAAAAAAGCATAAATACAGAAACTAGAGTCTAACCTTGTACTGAAACTCAAATATGGTTTCAATTTTTCGGTCAATAACCCCACAAACGCGACAAACATAGCCAAGATCATCTTTTAAGACAAAAGAATGATCACAATTGTCATCTTCTTCCTCCTCTTCTTCTTCCGGCTCAGGATCCTCAGAAACATCCTAGTAGAGGTACAATTAAAATAAATCAATGCCAAAGGATCTCCAAAAAATGCTATCTATGGGTAGATATTCAAAGTAAGAAATAATGTACATAAGGCTAAACTACCTACACAGAAAAGAAAAGCAAATGTGATATTTACATGTGATGGGTTCCTTACATGTTATATGCATACGGCAGGTATAGCATAGAAAGATTAAGTCAGAGAGCAATAGAATGGAGCCCAATAACGATAACTGTATGCTATAACACACAAGGTTTGAACACATAAAGTTACATTCAATGTGCATTTAGTGAACTACTGTACATCTAGAATATGCAATACACATAAACAACTGATACTAAACTGGGCTGATAGAAATATGAAGACCATTTTCAGCATATATCTAACAAAAACAAAATTAATAACCTACTTGTACAAAATTCATTACAATTGTCTACATAAATCAATGAATAATCTAGTTAGCAAGTAACAAACCCACCTAAACAAGGAACTATGCCATAATTCTATCTATGAATTTATTTTCATCACACTAGTCTGTTCTGCTATATTTTCCCACCTTATCTTCTTAAGAAAATGTGCTCTCTTAGCAACCCTCAAACTAACACGTAGATCTCAGGGAAGCATTACAAATTAAATTAAATGAAAAAAATCATCCAAATGAATAGGAGATAAACTACTTGGCAGAGACAATTATTATTATTGAAAAATAAAAACAAATTAAAGTACGATACTTTGGAACATTCTATTGCCATTGACATCTCCTTCCAAATATCTTCTAGACCATCATCCTCAGTATCAGCTTTATCTTCTTCCTCTCCCTGTACACCAACATAAACACCTTTATTGCTCCTAGTGTTATTACCTTTATCAGCCATACTTATCTCAATTTTTAGATCGTTGCTTTCTCCCAGGTAAGAAATCGGAGTGTGATACCCCTAAGATGCATTGTTACAAATAGAATAGTCAGTGAAACAGCTTGCATTAAAATGAAGAACAAGAAAAAGAAGAAAGACAAGCATCTTCTCATGAAAACAAACAAACAACAAAAGCCTTATCTTGCTTGGTGAGGAGCATCTTGTAATGAAAAGTTGCTACAAATTTAAATCCAAATACACAAAAGCTTACAAAGGAAGTTACCCATGTGCAGATGTAGTAATTCAAATTTTAAAAGATTACACAATATGCAAAACACACTCTTTATCTTTCAACATTAATGTGTGCATAGCAGGAGTAAATACCAAAAAAAGTTGAAATAGCGAGTCATTTAGATAATATAAATCCAGATACATCCATTATTTTCATATTTCATTTCAACCGTATCACTTGCCCAACTACCAAAAATACAGTAAATGACCAAAAGTACAGGAAATCTCATATTGCATCAGAACATTCAAGTTTAGCAAGACTACAGTGAAAAAAAGTCACATCTCTGTGAAACTTACCAAGGTACTAGAATTAAGTGCTTATTTTTTGTAAGAGGGCTATGCAAAGTTAAGAAAGTAAGGGATTGAGATTTTTTTCACAATATATACTTCATGCTTCAAAATTCTTCAATCAATACTAATATGTCCAAACAAAACAAGCTAAGAGAATTTGATACGATGGTAATCATCTTGCTGTAATTATATATATATATATATATATACACACACACACACTTGAGAAACAGGGTTAAAAAAATATAAATGGTTCAATGGAAAGAACTTCAGCAACAACTAAGAGAAATGCAACATAATATGCCAAAAAGTAAATATGACACATGAACAAGATGTAGTTATAAGGTATATATAACACACCAACATAATATGCCAAAAAGTAAAACTCTAAAACATATTGAATGGGTCATATATAGATGATGGATATATAAAATATTCAATTATCTTTCAAAACAATATAAACCACATCTCTCAAATATATGTCAGACTAAGTAGTAGCTATAGCCTCTCCATCTCCAAACGAATCTGCTTTGTAAATATTCAAAAGGTAAGGCTATTTGATAGGAACAGAATTCAAGAAAACTAATTCAATGATAATTTTACAAGAATCTTCCCCCACAAAATGTAACAATGAAATGCTATAGTTCTGTCAAATCATCCCTAGATGGAGCATGTTACTGAATACTGATACACTCCAAATAAAAGCTCATGCATAATAGCATCCATCATTTCAATATTCATATAAAAAAATAATTACAAAAACAAGGAAAACCCAAAAAACTTACAATCATCTTCAATGCGGGAGATGGTGCAACTTGTCTTGGCAACACAACTTCATGAAATGGAATGACAGATTTTTTATCTCTATCATCTTCCTCATCTGAATCAATAATCACAACAGTATTTGGTACTGCAGGAACATCCTTTTCAGTGTATTCCCCCTCCAAATCTATGACACTTTGATGTGTCAAACCAGTAACTTGATGATTTTCCAACTTGGGAGTTTCTTCATCGTGATGCATTACCACTTTCAATAATTGATTAACAAGTATGGGATATTTTGCAAAGTAAGGGCCCATTATTTGCATTTTTAGGGCTATAAGGGCCTCTATGTCCTTTGTGACACTTCCAAACTTTCCATTCTCTAAACGATCCAAAATATCAGTTATTGCAAATGGATTGCTGTAGTCAACAACATTTGGATTCTTATGTGTCTTTGGTTCAATTTGGTCACATGCTGGGTATGGCAGGTTATCACTAGATAACTTCAGTCTTTTCTGTCCATCAGGGCCGGGGGAAAATCCTGGTTTCAGAAAATGAAACTATTCTCAGTGAAACTACAGATATCCTTCAAGTGTTATATAATGATTATTGGGAAAAACTACATTATCCACTAAGTACATCAGTTCAGAGGAAACATAATAGAAGTAGCACAATAGAAAAAACAAATATTCTCAAGGCATATATACTTCAACTGGACTCAAGCATGATGCTCCACAGACTGATGCAGTTTCAAATCCAGCCAGCAACTAATCAAATCAAACCAAGTAAATTCAAAAAATGATATAAAATGTGTGGAGTCACCATTTTGTGTTTTTAGCAGAAAAGATATGTAGTCCATTAGGTAAATGTAAGGCCCAAGCCAAATGATGTACATGCAACCAATCATCATCTTGTACCACAGAATTCTCAACCCCCCCTCCCATCCTCCTCTCTAGTCCTATTTAAGCACACAAGTGGGTTATGCCATTGCTAATTGTCAAGTGTGTTCACTTCTTCACTTCTCTACCTACACCAGCACCCCCATTTCACAAAGACTGACTCAAATGACAGATTGTCTTTGAACCACACATCACTACTTCCAAGTCAACCGATGAACAGCCGTGACTAATATTGATGTAAAACTCTCTTGCATCAGCAGGCAGTAACAAAAAGGGTTGCAGCACTTTACCAAATAAAAAAGGTTACAAATACAGACCCTACAAAGTTACATTACATATTTACATCATCTACACAATAGCATAGCACAAATGATCTCATAGAACGTTATAATTTATAAACTAGACATAAACTAAGACACACACAATTTTTTTAAAAAAAAAATCAAACACTTTCTATTCAGGTTAAATACTAAAATTAAAAAAAAAATAACGAATTAAGCAGGTCAAAGGGCCACCAATTTCGCATGCAACATGCAAATAATCCAGAAAATTCGATTGATTAAAAGTTAAAAAAGATTAATACGAAAATGATACTAGAAATGGAAATAATGTACCTGGTAATCAACGTTTATGTCAAATTTGAAATAAAAAAATTGCTTAAAAATTGAAATAAAAAAAGAAGAAAAAATTGAGAAGGAAATGATAAACATACCGGTTGGTAGGGGGCGTTTAGAAGCAGATACATCATCAGCGGACTCCATCGATAACTGTCAATGAATGAATTGAAGAAACTGAAAATAAAAAATAAGTGTTTTTTTTCTTCTTCTTTGAATAGAGATTTTAGAAAATAAGAGAATGAGGGTTAGTTACCTATGCGAGTGAGAAAGCAATTGAAGAGATGAAATGGGTTTGAGAATTCCGAGCGAAAGCGTTCAGAAAATTGATGATTCTGTTCTGTGAGAGTGAGTGAAGTCTTGGGCTTTCGCTCTTTGTAACGTTTCTGCGAAAAACATTGAAGAAATGAGAGAGTTTTAATTTGGTGTGAAAAATTGTAGTGCGTATGATGGAAGAGACTACCTCACATGACAGATTTAAGCCGTTGGATTTAGAGTGTAAAATATCTAGCCATTGGATGTACGTGGGTCAAGTACATCGATTCTCTGAAATGACATCCATGATGAAATTTTTTCTTTTTGGTCTGGAGATGATTTTTTATCTTTAAAAAGATACATTGAATTATTTTTATTCATTACAAGAAAAAATAAATAAATAAATAAATAAACACATTAAATGATGTAGCCGAATACAAAGTGCACAGTTAAAAAAATGTTAAATTATAATTTTAATATCTTAAATTTTAAATAATATATACAAAGTGCATAAACTTTTATTTAAAGAAAAAACAATAAACTTTTAACATATTTATTTTATTTTATCAATACTATTTTATATGTATTATTATTAAAAAAATTATTATTATTTTTAATTATAAAATTAAATATTTAATTTTATGTGTATTTCATTTTATTATAAATTTTATTTTAATTTGAATTAACAAAAAAATGTTATTATTTTATTATAATTTTTAAAAATACATAATATATATTATTTAAAAATTATTTTATGTAATTTATATAAATTATGTAAATTTAAAATAA
>PYAF01000619.1:9313-40021 GCA_007407185.1 Glycine tomentella
TGATTTGAGTTTGAGGATTAATTAGTGTGGTGGTAGGTGAAAGGAGAATTAAGATGTATACTAGATGTGAACCTTTGCTTGTAAAGGTTTAAAAGAATTAGATATTATTTATATTGAGGATTATTAGTTAGACTACTAACATAATTTTTTTGTAGTTAAGGTTATTCTCTGGTTATGCATAAGTTTGGTAATAATCTTATTTAATTAAGGTATGGTGGTGTAACCATACTTATAAAAGCTTAGTGGATAAAATATGGTGGTGTAACCATACTTATGATATATATGATGATATGATCTGTGTTTTACTTATCCATTTGATTTTTCATATGTATGATTGATGTGATTAAGATAGGTGGATTCATGTTTCCATGTTTCCAAGTCCAGTACGAGGCTTTAAGGAAACAGAATCTGATGCTACATACAGTACGATATGTAGTACCCATGGGCAAGGATATATGGCAAAATTCATGCATGTTTGCGTAAGACTATAGCAGCGACCACGCTCAGCGTGGCCACATACAGTACGATATGTGGGAGCCATTTGTCCTGGGATAGTTCATCTCATGCATTCATATAGTTTGCATATTGCTTGTGTATGTGTTTGATTTTTTATGATTTTACTAACCTAATAATAGGGTCGGGATTTAGCTTTGCCTACTGAGAAATTTATTTCTCACCCGAAGTGTTTCATGTTTTTTTTTAGATGGCAATGATGGACAGGTTCCGTGAAGCCTTGGAGTAGTGAAGAAATATAAACGAAATTATGTAATAAGCTGGATTTTGAGAAAGTAGTGTACTTGTATTATCTAAACTTTTGTATCAGAGACATTGGCTATATATACGAGTAGCAAATCCTTTGCAAATTTTACGCTTTAAAATCTTTACTATTATTCATTTTTTTTTAGAAAATTTATCTTTAAGTAAGAATAAAATTAATAAAGAATAAGTAGAAATTTAGGTCGTTACATGAATTACTCTAGAATTTGGACTACACACTTCTTGGATATTTCTAGATATTGAGTCATTTAACAATTCAGTCCAATAGATCAAAAAACTAAATTAAGTTTAATATTCGACAATATTGAACATAACACTGAGTAAACATCTTACAATTAACTTTGTTCATAACTTGCTATATATAGAAGTTAGGGTGCCAAATTACTAATTATAGTTGCAACATCTTTATATTTCGGTCTTGTACACTGAAATTAGACGTTTTTAGTCCTTAGATGTGCATTTTTAATTTGGTTTAGTTGTTAAGTGTGATGATGATGGGCAGGTTTGTACATAGAACATAAACCACTGGGTAAACATGTTTGGATTAACTTTGTTACTTAGTATAGAAGTTAGGGTGCCAAATACCAAATAATAACGTTTAAGGTTCTTCTTTATAGTTGCAACATTTTTATATTTCTGTCTTGTACATAGAAATTAGACATTTTAGTTCGCATAGATATACATTTTTAATTTGGTTTAGCTGTTAAATGTGTCTTAGTTCAGTCAGATAAAACTGCCGCGAATTTTTTGACAGTTTAAACCCTCCAAAAAATATACTTTTAACAACAAATTTGTGACAGCTTTACTTTACCATTTCATTTTGTGGTGATTTTATCTAAAGTTGAGACACACTTAACAGTAAGGATTAAAGCAGAATAAAACTGCATATGTAAATATTTAAACGTCTAGTTTCTAGATATAGTAACCAAACCGTAAAACGTGGTGCAGGTATAAAGACAAAATTTGTAAAATAAATATCAAATTTGTAATTAAATCAAATAATTAATAATCCTCACCTTGTATAAGCTAATAATATATTTGTTTTTCACAGGTACATGGGACTGAAGATTTTAAGGGACATATTGGGAAAATTGGCTGGTATTTAAGGATGAGTGTGTAATATGAAAGTTACCTCAACAAAAATGAATAGAAAAGGTTTAATTCGAAGACATGAAGAACTATATTAGTTATAGCCTGTAGGACTGGAAATTCATGTATTTTATTTGTTAATTGTCATTGAAGACTGATTGTTCAATTATCAACTAAGTTTGGGTTTTTCTAAACGAAAAAGTTGTTGCATCTCCTCAAGGCCGGGTTTAAACTTAAACCCATTTCTGTAACGACTAGCGTGCCACAGTTGGGTGTTAAAAACAATATATTACGTGTTGTTTGCCTTAAAAAAAAAAAAGAGAAAGAAAAAAAAAAGGAATTTGTAAGTGTTGGGTACCAAGCAATCACACGATAATTGAGTTAGCAGAAAGAGAGTAAAGGGAAGAATAAAATAACAGTGTTTACCTTGGTTCACCTAACGTGGACTACATCCAGCTATTCACTATATTTCCTGACAAACTTGTACAATGAACTCAGATTACAAAGAAATATATAAACTTAGAAATACTAAGTACCGTAGCTATTCATGGAGTCAAGCTTACAAATAATAAAATACAAAGTTAACAATAGTACTAGGCCTCGAATAAAATGTCTTGGGAATGCCCCCGTGCTTATCTTTAGAAGACAAACTATGAGTCATATCGAACAGTCAAACATAATGGTAGCTGATGACGAATCTTAACATGAAGAAAATTGACGAACACATTCCCTTTCAATATTTTACTTTTTGAACACAAGTTTGTGTTCGAAAAAAAAAACAAAAAATTGAAAGGAAATGTGTTCGCCAAATTAATTCTTGTTGGCATTTTTCATAAATTCATTGAGATGTTGCACGATCCCCTGCAAGTGTGCGATTTAAATTTAATTAATTATCATTAGTATTTATCAACCTCAACGCCTCTCCATGAAAACTAGTTTTCCAAAGTAATTAACATCAGTATAAAGTATTCATAAGTCTTCCCTGTTTTCAACTCTATTTCAGATTTCCAATTTAATAATCCTAACCAAGATACTGTTTATTGCTAAAATAACGTTTCTCTTTAATTAAGATTCTTGAATTAAAATATGTTAATTAAAAGCACATGATGAAAAACAAAACAATCGATAATAATAACAATAGAATAAAATCAATTTACAACAAATTAATTTATTCTAATTGAAACAATCCTAACTACAGTACTAGTTACTGTAATGATAATGGATTTTTGGAGATTAATTTGTGATCGATGTGACGATGCATCATGAAAATAAATCAAACAATCTCACGTATATATAAACCAAGAAAATGTAGCTTAGATCAACGGGAAAGAAAGAATCGAAAACTAGCTACGCTCATAATAATAGAGCAATGCATATCAAAGATTTTAAAGAGGATAATTAACAAAAGAAAAAATCAATGAAAGAATAGAATTACCATGTGAAGCGGTGAAGGTGAAGCCTAATGGCCGTTCTTGATATCATTGTTTTCTCTTTTTCAACTCGTTGAGGCCATTCTTGAAGAATATGGGGGGAAGAAGAAGTGGTGAGTTTCTAAGTTAATTTGGTCCTTCCCTTTTCATCAATATATATTACTGAAATACATGAAAATTAGCTTTCTATGTAAGCAAAATTATTAGGTGGAGTTAATAGATAGTTTTCTTTTTAAAAAATGTATATGCTACTCGCCACATCACTAATATTTAGTCTATATACAAATTCAAATAATACAGCATAAATAATCAAAATCCAATTATAGGCAAAGACAGTTATAATTAAATTGAAAAAAAACATTTTAAATTTAAATTTGAAACTGTTAAGAGAAAGTTGAGATCTGGAGCTCGCATTCTTCGAGTGGGTAGGGATGGAAAAGAGGTTTTAAGAAGTTCTTTAGTGTGAAAGAAAGGGAGAGGCTATTGAAAACTTGAGTCATTCCACCACATCCGGTCCTTTAGCATGTTTCCTCTTCATCCTCAGTGACAAGGTCATCAAGAATTATATATACTTGAACTTTTTCATCTTTTGCTGCTGCTCTCTTAATCCAAGATTTGAAGTTCTGAAAAATATACATGTCATCATGTACAGGTTGATTAAGTGTGTGAATCAAAGTGTAAAAGTTTAGAAGCCAACACAGGTACATAGAGATTGTCACTTTTTTTTCTAGAATTTATTTTAGATTCTTGGATTTTTTTTTATTTCACGATATCATAGGAAGTAATTTTTTTTTCGCTTTTTTTACTCTAATGATATATTTAACTTTTAGTTCTTGAGACACTTTTTGTGAGTTCCGCAATAAATTTCGCTTAAATATATTTTTTGAATTAATTAGAGAGAGACATTAAAAATCTTTTTTTTAAAAAAATATAATTCTCATATTTTTTTTTGTAGAAGTGAATCTGATGCTTGAAAACTTAGAAGCGTATCTAATGATAAATGGAGTAAAAAGAGATTGAACCATTCAACAACATAAACATTGGCCAGAGTCCACATTCACTATACCAGTAGACTTGTGAGACAACATAACAAAACTATTTTTGCTCTAGGAGTACTTAGTAATTAAAACTATCTTTTAATCATATGTGTTAGTGAATCTGTCATTGCGGTAAGAACAAGAAATCAACATAATTCTGAATTTTACATTAGTTAACTGTAGTACTAGTAACATCATTTTAATATATACTTTATTTCACATTAATTGCTATCATATTCAAAGGGCATATTTTAATGCGCGGTAATTTTAAAAAAAATCTATATATACTTAATGCAAGGTACAATTTATTATTGTCACGATATAAAACTCAATATTAAATTGAAAATGTTCGCTCACTTTTCATTGTTTATTTTCAACTCCCCCTTTTCATTGTTTTTTCGGTTGGGATAGAACTGTTTTTTATTTTATGTTTATTTTGTTATGGGTATGGAACTCTTGACTTGGACCAATAGATTTTGTTTAAATTATCCAAGGAAATGTATATATTTATGCATAACTTAAAAAAAGATTTAACAATTTAATTTTGATACTTAAGATCATTCTGAATAGTTTTGGGTAATCAAAAGATCATAATTTTAAACTATGAGAAAATGAGTTATTATCTTGTTATATCTTAAATTTTTGAATCAATTATATGGTGGTACTAATACATTGATTCATAAACTTTTGTGCAAATTTAAATAAATAATATAAATTAAATAAATAATTAGAGAAAAAAGGGTTGTTTTAAAAAAAAAAAATTGAAAAGTAGGACTATTGAGCATGCCTAGTTTAGGTGTGTTTGGGTGCTATATAGGGCAAAAAAAATGCTTTTTACCATTCTCACTATTTAACCTTCGCTGTCTAAGAGTTTTTTTACCGTTCTCTATAAAGTCTTAGTAGATTTTTTTGCATCGACGCTCTGCCAACAAGTAAGTGAATTTTATAATTTAGCATGTTATATTATTGAATTGTTAGCGACGTACATTTTAGAGAAAATTGTTAGGGTGTACACGTTAGTGATGTACATGTTAGCTTAGTAGAAAATTGTTAGGTTCGTAGAAAATTTATTAGGTTACTAAAATGTTAGGTTCGTACATGTTAGTGTTAGCTATGTACATGTTAGGTTTGTAGAAAATTGTTAGGTTTGTAAATTGTTACGATGTAAGGTTTAGGGTTTAGGGTTTAGGTTTTATGGTTTAGTGTTGATGATGTTTATGATAATTGTTTAGTGTTTAGGGTGTTCGGTTTACGGGTTTAGTGTAAAAGGTTTGGGTTTTTGGTTTGTGGTTTAGGGGTTAGGGTTTAGGGTTTTGTGTTGTGAGTGTTTGCTGTATGGTTCATTGTTTTGTGTTTAGGGTGTATGGTTAATGGTTTTGGGTTTAGGTGTTTGCTTTCGGGTGGCATTCAACATTGTTTTGTGTTTAGGGTGTTTGGTTTAGGGGTTATGGTTTAGGTTTTATGGTTTAGTGTTGATGTTGGTTAGGTTAATTGTTTGGTGTTTAGGGTGTTTGGTATATGGGTTTAGGGTTAAAGGTTTGGGTACAAGGTTAAGGGGTTAGGGTTTACAGTTTATGGTTGACGACACCATGTTGAATGGCACGTAAGGCCAAGTCTTAGCGTTCTTCCCTGTTGACTTGGCCTTCTTTAAGACCTTGTTCGGTTCCACATAACCGGTTACTGTCACTTTTTGCTGGTTCCTGTTTATGTCCACCGATTCTACTCCTGCAATTACACAACCATTTGTTAGCTTCATCACCTTCATGTTTAATGCTATATATATAACACTCTAACACTTATAACATTATTTATGATTATTAGTTAAAATTTATTAAAACTTGTTCCAAGAAAAAAAAATTCTAGGGTTAAATTTTCAATGTAGATATGAGGATTTGGTTAAGGATTTTGTGTTTACGGTGTTAGTTTTAGGGTTTATGTTTGAGTGTTTAGGGTTTAGGGTTTAGGATTGATAGTGATGTACATTAGGTTTAATCAATTTGATATGATAATTATTTGTAATGTGTTGTCAAACGAAGTTAATTTTTTTTAACTTAAATTTTCATTTATTTATATTAAGATACTCATTAGATGGCTGACTCATCTTCGACTAATTCTTCGCGCTCTAGATCCGATCATAAGGGTGAGTCCATGGATCCGACAACACATGTTATCCCTACCCCGTATAAGTGAGGTGTTTTGCGTAGGCGGACTCAGCGGACCCATGTTTCACAAGCTGTGTGGAATGAGGACACAACTCGCCTGTTGAAGACTCGACGTTGTAAAGTGACGGGGGGGCCACAACGCGATGATATACCTGACATTGTTGGTGATATGTTAGGAAATGCCGGCTTTCTACATGTCGCACACATGCGACATATTCAGGTATGCAAGCAGGAAATGAGTAGAGTATGGAGAAAAGGTAGAAGAAAGAAATAAACGAGAAGAAAAACACACATGGTGAGTAGCACCAGTGTCTAAAATCCAGCAAGATTGAGAAAAAAAAAGAAGAAAAGGAGTGGTACCATTGGTGACAGAAGGAGAGCAACCATTGACTGAAGTAGAAAAGGATGTGATTGAAGCAGAAGAAGGCATGACTGGAGCAACAAAACCCTTGTGAAGAAACGAGGGCAGACGCACATATTGTGTTTGGGTGATGGTGGCTGAAGGTGGTGGAGAGAAATTAGGGTAAGGAATTGGAATGGGATTGAGTGAATGAGGGTAGGGTTGTTGGGATATGGTGGAGTTGGTTTGGGCCAAGTGAGTTTGGCCCGAGTGAGTTTGGGCTAGGTTGGAGGAAAACATGGGTTTGGGAACTCTGGGTTTGGACTGGTAACCTTGGGGAAAACCATGGAGGTAGAAGCATTTGTCCTGCACATGGCCCCTAGCATAGCAGTAAGTGGAAAAAGGACGGCGGCAAGGAGCGCCGATGACGGCAGCCACCGGAGAAACCAAATCAGATTGGAATGCTATTAAACATAATCCAGAAACATGCATAGTAAATTCGCAGCCAATAAGCAATATCTATCGAAATTCTAATTTTCTCTTTTACACGATAAACCAGATCGGGCAGTTGCCCACAATTCCAGCAAAGCAAAGATCACAAGAAGTTGTTAAAGATTATGTGAAGAGCAAGAGAGACATACTAGTTGAAGCATTCAGGGGAGGGTTCATATTATCAAAAGTTGCGAATCCTTGGTCAACAGGTGAGCTCAAGTTGAAAAACACGAACGTGGAGGACAACCCTGCTATTACCTTCAACTACTTCAGCCACCCTTATGATCTTAAGCGTTGTGTGGAGGGTATTCGCTTGGCAATAAAAAGGTTGTCCAGTCATAACACGTCATAAACTACACTTGGTGTGAGAGAGAACTGTAAGATAATGCTTAACCTCAGTGTGAAGGCCAATATCAATCTCATTCCCAAGCACCCCAATGACACAAAGTCAGAAGAGTAGTTTTGTAGAGACTCTATGATTACTATTTGGCATTACCATGGTCGGTGCCATGTGGGGAAGGTGGTTCATTCTGAGCATAAGGTTCTTGGTGTTGATAGACTCCATGTGGTTGATGGCTCAACATTTTCTGAGTCACCAGGAACCAACCCTCAAGCTACTGTGATGATGATGGGCAGGTATGTACATATATATGATATATATGTTGGAAGGAGGATATTTGAGAAAATGAAAGTTTTAGAAAGATTTGGAGGAAGAGAACATTTTTTTAACTACACAACTCTTTTTCTTTTTGACTTGGTACAAAATAGTGGATATGACCCCTATTTATACTAGTGACACCTCCGTAATTAATGACTAGGATTATGCCAACACAACTCTTAACTAGTGGCTACAATTCATTCTCTAGAATTCTCCATAATTTTCCTATCCTAGATATTTTCATGGTAGCTTCTAGATTGAACTATTCTAGATATTTTTATGGAGCAATCTAGAGTGAATTACTCTAGAATTTGGACTACACACTTCTTGGATATTTCTTGATATTAGGTCATTTAACAATTAAGCCCAATAGATCAAAAACTAAATTAAGTTTAATATTCAACAATATTGAACATAGCACTGAGTAAACATCTTTGGATTAACTTTGTTACTAACTTACTATATATAGATGTTAGGGTGCCAAATTACTAATTATAGTTGCAACATCTTTATATTTCGGTCTTGTACACTGTTTAGTCCTTAGATGTGCATTTTTAATTTGGTTTAGTTGTTAAGTGTGATGATGATGGGCAGGTTTGTACATAGAACATAAAACACTGGGTAAACATGTTTGGATTAACTTTGTTACTAACTTACTATAAAAGTTAGGGTGCCAAATACCAAATAATAACGTTTAAGGTTCTTCTTTATAGTTGCAACATTTTTATATCACTAGTACAAAAAAGGTGTCTTAAGACGCATGTTTTAACACGGTTGTGGAATAACCGTCTTAGAATGGTGCACGGTGACAATTTTGTAAATAAGTTGCCAAGTTCAAAGATGGTTGTCCAATGACCCTGTTTGAAATATAAGTACAAGGACGGTTTTGAATGCAGCCAGTGTGGTTTCCAATAGCTTCTTCAAAACTAATATGGTTCATGTCAAAGCCCGTCTTCATCTCCTTGTGCCTAAATTAAGATACACGCATGACCTTTCATATCATTTCCGTCATAGCCCTACGCACATAATAATAGAGCAATGCATATCAAAGATTTTAAAGAGGATAATTAACAAAAGAAAAGATCAATGAAAGAATAGAATTACCATGTGAAGCCGTGAAGGTGAAGCCTAATGGTCGTTCTTGATATCATTGTTTTGTCTTTTTCAACTCCTTCAGGCCATTCTTGAAGAATATGGGAGGAAGAAGAAGCGGTGAGTTTCTAAGTTAATTTGGTCCTTCCCTTTTCATCAATATATATTACTGAAATACATGAGAATTAGCTTTCTATGTAAGCAAAATTATTAGGTCGAGTTAATAGATAGTTTTCTTTTTAAAAAATGTATATACTACTCGCTACATCACTAATATTTAGCCTATATACAAATTCAAATAATACAACATAAATAATCAAAATCCAATTATAGGCAAAAATAGTTATAATTAAATTGAAAAAAAAACATTTTAAATTTAAATTTGAAACTGTTAAGAGAAAGTTGAGATCAGGAGCTCGCATTCTTCAAGTGGGTGGGGATGGAAAAAAGGTTTTAAGAAGTTCTTTAGTGTGAGAGAAAGGGAGAGGCAATTGAAAACTTGAGTCATTCCACCACATCCGGTCCTTTAACATGTTTCCTCTTCATCCTTAGTGACAAGGTCATCAAGAATTATATATACTTGAACTTTTTCATCTTTTTCTGCTGCTTTCTTAATCCAAGATTTGATGTTCTGAAAAATATACATGTCATCATGTACAGGTTGATGAAGTGTGTGAATCAAATTGTAAAAATTCATAAGCCAACACAGCACTACTACATAAAGGGGATTCAAAGACGGTTCCAGGAGGCTTTCAAAGACGGTTCTCCACCCGTCTTTGATACGCACGTCTTTGAAAGTGGAGACTTTCTAAGACGGTCCGTATACCGTCTTTGAATATTTTTATTTTCTTTTTTCTTAATTTTTTTTTTGGGGTTTCTAAGACGGGTTTCAAAGGGACCGTCTTAGAAAGGAAACATACGAAGACGAGTTCGTTATAGACCGTCTTTGAATCCTTTTATCTTCTTTTTTTTTTGGGGGGGGGGGGGGGTTTCTAAGACGGGTTCCAAGGGAACCGTCTTAGAAAGGTAACATACAAAGACGGGTTTGAATCAAACCGTCTTTGAATCCTTTTATTTTCTTTTTTTTTTTTTATTTTTTCAGGGGGTTTCTAAGACGGGTTCGAAAGAACCGTCTTAAAAAGGCTACATACGAAGACTGGTTAGGAGCAAACCGTCTTTGAATCCTTTTATTTTTTCTTTTTTTTTTCAGGGGGTTTCTAAGACGGGTTCGAAAGCAACCGTCTTAGAAAGGGGACATACGAAGACGGGTTAGGAGCAAACCGTCTTTGAATCCTTTTATTTTCTTTTTTTTATTTGTTGGGAGTTTCTAAGACGGGTTCGAAAGAAACCGTCTTAGAAAGGGGACCATACCAAGACGGCTGACACTGGAACCGTCTTAGATTGTTTATTTTTTTAATTTTTTTTCATGATTTTATTATTCATAACCATCTATCATTCGCAATTTTGTTTAATGCTAAATACTGTAAAAAGAATCATGAAATGTGAAAGCTAATACATGAATAAAGAATAACGATTGCTTGATATTTTGATATAACCATTTCGTTGAATTCATTACAAATGTAGTAGTGTTTCCACATAAAGGCATAAAGGAACTTCAGAAACAAAACATGTTCAAGCCTCTAGGCAACAATAACACCAAGTACCAACCCTCAAGCTCAACTATGTGATGACCATCAACAAACAGAGAAAAGTTAACCATACTCCATCTACAAGTATAGAAGGGAAAGGGAATATCACCTCTTCAAGCTTTCTGGCATACTCTTTTCTAATCTCTAAAACCAATTCTACTGCACCAGGGTTTACCAAGTCAGAAGGAATATCAGACAAATTGGTAACAGTGATGGCAGCAGCATTACTCCTTTGGATAGCCTTTAATTCCAGAGTCAAAAACAAGTTAATTAGAAAATAGCACAAGAAATATAATGAGTAAATGACTAATGTGAGTATGCACTTCCCTGGAAATATAAATGAAAAATCACAAGAAATGCAGCAATTGCTACACTTCTTGTAAAATGCAAAGTTGTATCCCTGGACTAGTTGAGTTTTCAACTTCGAAAATGCATTGAAACCTAAAGAGATTTTCTTCAATTTTTTATCAGCTACAAGTTTATGATTCAATCACAGAGAACAAACTGTCATGCCTGGCTTCTTGACTGATTCGGTTAATTATGACTAGTAGATGTCTTATCCAACCTTTTTCTTTGATAGCTTTCTAAATATTTATAATTCATGATTTTAAGTATTAGTCTTAGACAGACAGACACGCTCACACACACTCACTGATAGAGAGAAAGCTTTCCATTAAATAGTGACATATTGTATCAATCACCATTGGCTAAATCAATTCAAATAGAGCCAGTTGACTTAAAGCTGACAATGAAAAAGACAGTTCATGAAACATACGCTTTCAAGGCCAATCTGAATATCAGAAATAGCACGCCTCACTTCAGAATGAATTGTTTCATAAATATCACTGGCTTCTGGCATATCTCCTTGCACTGACTGCAGAATTCAAGCCCAAACATATACCAAAAGTTATCCATTTGTCAGCTAGAACAATTATTATTTTTATGCCTAGTCTTGTATCAACAAGCAATCTTTTAAAAGGAGCCTCTTCAAATAGATCAATCAAGATAATTTTTTTTATTTTTTATAATACCATATAAAAGACTTTCTTACCAATGCCAATTCGGATATTACGAAGTGCAAGAAATACACCAAGAGGGAATCCAATAGCAAAGAATGTATCAACCTGGCATAAATACAATTTAGTCATATGAGCAATAGGATACATAGGGCCCATTTTTTTTCTTGTTATAAAGAAAGCATTTTTTTAGGAGAGAAAAAGCAAAAACCTCAAAAGCATTTTTTAGGACTAATGGGTTTGATCTCTCAAACTGTGCTAAAGGGAGGTCGCCATGTTCTTGGGTATTATTTTCTAATTTTCTTAATATAGAAAATTATATTAGACTCCCTTTAATTCATGAACTTCAATGTTTGTCTTTTTCCTTGTTAGTGTGACTCCTAAAGCTCTGCTGCCTCTTGAGGTACCATTATTTTCATCCTTGATTACTATGATCATGTGCTTCTTTCAATCTGAATTATTCATAATGAAAGGCTTGCACTGATCAAAGCCTACAATTTAGATATCTAGGGAAATTTTGGAGAAGTGAAAACAGTTGCAAATATGCATGAAAGGCAATCAGTAATGGCTAAACATGCTGATGCGTTCATAGCCCTTCCTGGTATATTATAGTTCCATACTCTAAACATTCTCACAGTAACTTCACATATATTGAGATTCAATCAAAGTTTCTAACTGATCAGGAGGCTATGGAACCATGGAAGAGTTTCTAACTTCACATAACTTGTCATTCTAACTGTGAATCCGCAGGTGGGTTTGTTGAATGTAAATGGGTATTTCAACAGCTTGTTGTCCTTATTTGACAAGGGAGTGGAAGAGGGTTTTATAGACAACTCTGCAAGGCATATTGTAGTCATAGCAGACACAGCAGAAGAACTCAAAGAGAATGGAGGTATGATATTACATGAGACATGCTGATTGTCATCATGTTTGAAGAGGACGAGAAAACTAAATTATATTGATCACGAAGTTGTCACTGAAAATGTGGAGAAGTAGTAGTCAATTGCAAGGTAAATGAATCAATGCATTCAAAAATAAAATACCAAGATAGTTGTACATACATAAGTCAGCCTCAGCTTCAATTACCTTACAATTCCTAACTTCTGCATTCATTATATTACACGACGACCCCAATAAAAAATAATGTAACTTACCAACAATCCAACCTGCACTTGCAGAACCAGTGCTATGTCCAAAATTTTTCATTTGTACACCTTGAATGTGTGTATGCAATCTCTCATACTCATTCTACTAGCCTGTTTCACAAAACAAAACCAAAAAATTATTTTTCAAAGTCTCCAGGTTTAAATAAATTTTTTAAAATTTCTTAAGAGCCTTGTTGAGTGAGTAACTACAGTTAATTAGGTCACAACATATTTTCAATAGGCACAAACCAAAAGATGAACTTATTGTTATGACATGTACATCACTACTACCCCACATGGCTGACAGAGGAGCATTCTCGTGTATCTATGCCTTTTCTATTCTGTCCAACATTTAAAAAGCCACTGTCAACCATATCCAGCAAATCATCAAATATCCCTATTGACATCAACTTTACAACAAACCCTTTGACCAGAACACAAGAAATTCGACCCAAATTCCCTATTCCTAAAACAGAATCCAACAACTATGCAATACAAGTCATACTCCTCAGTGCAGTTAGCAGTTATTAAATATGAACCATATATGATGTCATTCACCACTAGTCACTAGGTGATGGGTGCGTTACACCCAAAACCACACAAACTATGACATGAGACATGACTCTTGGAAAAATTCATAAATGGAAAGTACACTATTAAATGTAATACACCAAAAATTCATAATATGGTTGGAAATAATGTCATACCTGTATAACTAAAACTAATGAGATTGAAGTTCCAGTGAGTGATGGAGGACTTGTCACTTTAGCAGAAAAGGCTGAAGGAGATGCAGTGGGAACTTTCAACACCTGAAATGAAACACACAAAAGAAAAAGTGACACCAAGCTACCAAAAATTTATAAATGCAATAAGGCTAATGACAACATGTGAAATACGATAAAGAAATATTACCAGGCTATTGGTAGGATTTAGTGAATGCCCAATCCCCTGGAAAAGTACTGGAGCCTGTTGCATGTAACAAGAAAAATCAGAAAATAATACTACAGTGTAGAAGAAGCATTTGCCAGTAACATACAAGTCTCAGCCCATTTAAAACAAAGGACCAAAAATCAAAGGAAAGAAACAGAAACGACTTCATGGACTCAAACAGCAGTGCAAAGTATGGTGTAGAACAAACAGCACTTGCTGAAAACTCGCCAGAAAAGTTCACCGGAAAGTCGCCGGAAAAGTGTGTTGGAGAAGACGAAGCAATCGCAGGAAAAGTGACCAGAAAACTACAGAAAATTCCAACGGCTATATCTACTTCGTCTGACCTCTATTTTACCCAAATGACTAGTCAAAACGATCATCTCGATGAGTAGAACAAACCCTACAAGGTTTCAACCTGTGAGATCGGCTGAAATTTCCATGATCTGGACTCAAAGGTTGTGGCTACAGAGTTTTCAAACTCAGATCCCGTCAACCCTTCTGTCGAAACACGAAAGTATCACACCCTTGAGTTCCTCTCGATGAGATCTTCAAAACAACACCTTGTGAAGAAGCGAGAGAAGATGCGCATATTGTGTTTGGGTGATGGTGGCTGAAGGTGGTGGAGAGAAATTAGGGTAAGGAATTGGAATGGGATTGAAAGAATGAGGGTGGGTTTGTTGGGATACGGTGGAGTTGGTTTGGGCAAAGTGAGTTTGGGCCGAGTGAGTTTGGGCTGGGTTGGAGGAAAACATGGGTTTGGGAACTCTGGGTTTGGACTGGTAACCTTGGGGAAAACCATGGAGGCGAAAGCATTTGTCCTGCATATGGCCCTTAGCATGGCAGTAAGTGCAAAAAGGACGGTGGCGAGCAGCGCCGGTGACGGCAGCCACCGGAGAAACCAAATCAGATTGGAATGCTATTAAACATAATCCAGAAACATCATAGTAAATTAGCAGCCAATAAGCAATATCTATCGAAATTCAAATTTTCTCTTTTACACGATAAACTAGATTGGGCAGTTGCCCACAATTCCAGCAAAGCAAAGATCACAAGAAGCTGTTAAAGATTATGTGAAGAGCAAGAGAGACATGCCAGTTGAGGCATTCAGGGGAAGGTTCATATCATCAAAAGTTGTGAATCCTTGGTCAACAGGTGAGCTCAAGTTGAAAAGCACCAACTTGGAGGACAACCCTGCTGTTACCTTCAATTACTTCAGCCACCCATATGATCTTAAGCGTTGTGTGGAGGGGATTCGCTTGGCAATAAAAAGGTTGTCCAGTCAGAACACATCATAAACTACACTTGGTGTGAGAGAGAAACTGCAGAGATAATGCTTAACCTTAGTGTGAAGGCCAATATCAACCTCATTCCCAAGCACCCCAATGACACAAAGTCAGTAAAGCAGTTTTGTAGAGACTCTATGATTACTATTTGGCACTACCATGGTGGGTGCCATGTGGGGAAGGTGGTTCATTCTGAGCATAAGGTTCTTCGTGTTGATAGACTCCGTGTGGTTGATGACTCAACATTTTCTGAGCCACCAGGAACCAACCCTCAAGCTACTGTGATGATGATGGGCAGGTATGTACATATATATGATACATATGTTGGAAGGAGGATATTTGAGAAAATGAAGGTTTTAGAAAGATTTGGAGAAAGAGAGTATTTTTATAACTAAACAACTCTTTTTCTTTTTGACTTGGTACAAAATGGTGGATATGATCCCTATTTCCTCCATAATTAATGACTTGAATTATGCCAACACAACTCTTAACTAGTGGTTACAATTCATTGTCTAGAATTCTCCATAATTTTTTTAGACACTTTAAACCCTCCAAAAAATATACTTTTAACAACAAATTTGTGACAGCTTTACTTTACCAATTTCTTTTTGTGGTGATTTTATCTAAAGTTGAGACACACTTAACAGTAAGGATTAAAGCAGAATAAAACTGCATATGTAAATATTTAAACGTCTAGTTTCTAGATATAGTAACCAAACCGTAAAACGTGGTGCAAGTATAAAGACAAAATTTATAAAATAAATATCAAATTTGTAATTAAATCAAATAATAATCCTCACCTTGTATAACCTAAAAAATATTTATGTTTTTCACAGGTCCGCGGGACTGAAGATTTTAAGGGACATATCGGGAAAATTGGCTGGTATTTAAGGATGAGTGTGTAATATGAAAGTTACCTCAACAAAAATTATTAGAAAAGGTTTAATTCGAAGACATGAAGAACTATATTAGTTATAGCCTGTAGGACTGGAAATTCATGTATTTTATTTGTTAATTGTCATTTCAGTCAAATGCAAAATATGACACCTTTATGTTAAGAATAAAGCATGTAACTTTATCCATATAATTAGAATACTAACTCTGCTAAGTTATATTTAATTATAAATGATTTCTTTATCAATATTTAGATACCACAATGACTTTTGCATGCAAATATTTTACTAATTTTATCGAGGATTTTAATAAAGTTAATGTCTTTCACACAGACAAAATACTATTTCAAAGTAATGTTTGAATACATTTGCTTATCATAGTGTAAATGTTAGGTACCAAGCAATCACACAACAATTGAGTTAGCAGAAAGAGAGTAAAGGGAAGAATAAAATAACACAGTGTTTACCCCGGTTCACCCAACGTGGGCTACATCCAGTTATTCATTATATTTTCTCACAAACTTGTACAATGAACTTAGATTACATGGAAATATATAAACTTAGAAACACTAAGTACCGTAGCTACTCATGGACTCAAGTTCAAACTACAAATAATAAAATACAAAGTTAACAACAATACTAGGCCTCGAATAAAATGTCTTGGGAATGCCCCCGTGCTTATCTTTAGAAGACAAACTACGAGTCATATCGAACAGTAAAACATAAATGTGGTAGCTGATGACGAATCTTAACATGAAGAAAATTGACGAACACGTTCCCTTTCAATATTTTGCATTTTAAACACATGTTTGTGTTCGAAAAAAAAAAAACAAAAAATTGAAAGGAAATGTGTTAGCCAAATTTATTCTTGTTGGCATTTTTCATAAATGCATTGAGATGTTGCACGATCCCCTGCAAGTGTGCGATATAAATTTAATTATCATTAGTATTTTATCAACCTCAATGCCTCTCCATGAAAACTAGTTTTCCAACCATGATTGTGAGAATTTCAACATGCAACAACTAGTTTTAATACCAATAGAGCAAAATAAAAGGTAAAATAAATAAACAGGTTAACTTGAGCTAAGAAAACATTTTGAATTTACTAAATATTGGAAACAAAATTATATATCCAAAGTAATTAACATCAGTATAAAGTATTCATAAGTCTTCCCTGTTTTCAACTCTATTTCAGATTTCCAATTTAATAATCCTAACCAAGATACTGTTTATTGCTAAAATAACGTTTCTCTTTAATTAAGATTCTTGAATTAAAATATGTTAATTAAAAGCACATGATGAAAAACAAAACAATCGATAATAATAACAATACAATAAAATCGATTTACGACAAATTATTTTACTCTAATTGAAACAATCCTAACTACAGTACTAGTTACAGTAATGGTAATGGATTTTTGGAGATTAATTTGTGATCGATGTGACGATGCATCATGAAAATAAATCAAACAATCTTACGTATATCGCAACCAAGAAAATGTAGCTTAGATCAACGGGAAAGAAAGAATCGAAAACTAGCTACGAACATAATAATAGAGCAATGCATATCAAAGATTTTAAAGAGGATAATTAACAAAAGAAAAGATCAATCAAAGAATAGAATTACCATGTGAAGCCGTGAAGGTGAAGCCTAATGGGCGTTCTTGATATTATTGTTTTCTCTTTTTCAACTCGTTCAGGCCATTCTTGAAGAATATGGGGGGAAGAAGAAGCGGTGAGTTTCTAAGTTAATTTGGTCCTTCCCTTTTCATCAATATATATTACTGAAATACATGAAAATTAGCTTTCTATGTAAGCAAAATTATTAGGTGGAGTTAATAGATAGTTTTCTTTTTAAAAAATGTATATGCTACTCGCCACATCACTAATATTTAGCCTATATACAAATTCAAATAATATAGCATAAATAATCAAAATCCAATTATAGGCAAAAACAGTTATAATTAAATTGAAAAAAACATTTTAAATTTAAATTTGAAACTTTTAAGAGAAAGTTGAGATCTGGAGCTCGCATTCTTCAAGTGGGTATGGATGGAAAAATGGTTTTAAGTTCTTTAGTGTGAGAGAAAGGGAGAGGCTATTGAAAACTTGAGTCATTCCACCACATCCGGTCCTTTAGCATGTTTCCTATTCATCCTTAGTGACAAGGTCATCAAGAATTATATATACTTGAACTTTTTCATCTTTTTCTGCTGCTCTCTTATTCTAAGATTTGAACTTCTGAAAAATATACATGTCATCATGTACAGGTTGATTAAGTGTGTGAATCAAAGTGTAAAAGTTTAGAAGCCAACACAGGTACATAGAGATTGTCACTTTTTTTTTCTAGAATTTATTTTAGATTCATGGATTTTTTTTATTTCACGATATCATAGGAAGAATTTTTTTTTTTTTTGCTTTTTTTATTCTAATGATATATTTCACTTTTAGTTCTTGAGACACTTTTTGTGAGTTCCGCAACAAATTTCGCTTAAATATATTTTTTAAATTAATTAGAGAGAGACATTAAAAATCTTTTTTTAAAAAAATATAATTCTCATATATTTTTTTTTTTTTTTAGAAGTCAATCTGATACTTGAAAACTTAGAAGCCTATCAAATGATAAATGAAGTAAAAAGAGATTGAACCATTCAACAACATAAACATTGGCCAGAGTCCACATTCACTATACCAGTAGACTTGTGAGACAACATAACAAAACAATTTTTGCGCTAGGAGTACTTAGTAATTAAAACTATCTTCTAATCATATGTGTTAGTGAATCTGTCATTGTGGTAAGAACAAGAAATCCAACATAATTCTGAATTTTACATTAGTTAACTGTAGTACTAGTAACATCATTTTAATATATACTTTATTTCACATTAACTGCTATCATATTCAAAGGGCATATTTTAATGCGCGGTAATTTTAAAAAATCTATATATACTTTAATGCGAGGTACAATTTATTATTGTCACGATATAAATCTCAATATTAAATTGAAAATGTTCGCTCACTTTTCATTGTTTATTTTCAACTCTCCCTTTTCATTGTTTTTTCGGTTGGGAAGAACTGTTTTTTTTTTATTTTATGTTTATTTTGTTATGGGTATGGAACTCTTGACTTGGACCAATACATTTTGTTTAAATTATCCAAGGAAATGTATATATTTATGCATAACTTAAAAAAAGATTTAACAATTTAATTTTCATACTTAAGATCATTCTGAATGTTTTGGGTAATCAAAAGATCATAATTTTAAACTATGAGAAAATGAGTTATTATCTTGTTATATCTTAAATTTTTGAATTAATTATATGGTGGTACTAATACATTGATTCATAAACTTTTGGGAAAATTTAAATAAATAATACAAATTAAATAAATAATTAGAGAAAGAGGGTTGTTTTTAAAAAAAATTGAAAAATGGGGTTATTGAGCATGCCTAATTTAGGCGTGTTTGGGTGCTATATAAGGGCAAAAAAATGCTTTTTACCATTGTCACTATTTAACCTTTGCTGTCTAAGAGTTTTTTACCATTCTCTATAGAGTCTGAGTAGATTTTTTTTGCATCGAAGCTCTGCCAACAAGTAAGTGAATTTTATAATTTAGCATTTTATATTATTGAATTGTTAGCGATGTACATTTTATAAATCGTAGAAAATTGTTAGGGTGCACATGTTAGTGACGTACATGTTAGCTTAGTAGAAAATTGTTAGGTTCGTAGAAAATTTATTAGGTTACTAAAATGTTAGGTTCGTACATGTTAGTGTTAGTTATGTACATGTTAGGTTTGTAGAAAATTGTTAGGTTCGTAAATTGTTACGATGTAAGGTTTAGGGTTTAGGGTTTAGGTATTATGGTTTAGTGTTGATGATGTTTATGATAATTGTTTAGTGTTTAGGGTTTACAGGTTTAGGGTAAAAGGTTTGGGTTTTTGGTTTGTGGTTTAGGGGTTAGGGTTTATGGTTTAGGGTTTAGGGTTTAGGGTTTTGTGTTGTGAGTGCTTCCTGTATGGTTCATTGTTTTGTGTTTAGGGTGTATGGTTAATGGTTTAGGGTGGCATTCAACATTGTTTTGTGTTTAGGGTGTTTGGTTTAGGGGTTATGGTTTAGGTTTTATGGTTTAGTGTTGATGTTGGTTAGGTTAATTGTTTGGTGTTTAGGGTGTTTGGTATATGGGTTTAGGGTTAAGGGTTTGGGTACAAGGTTAAGGGGTTAGGGTTTATGGTTTATGGTTGATGACACCATGTTCAATGGCACGTAAGGCCAAGTCTCAGCGTTCTTCCCTGTTGACTTGGCCTTCTTTAAGACCTTGTTCGGTTCCACATAACCGGTTACTGTCACTTTTTGCTGGTTCCTGTTTATGTCCACCGATTCTACTCCTGCAATCACACCACCATTTGTTAGCTTCATCACCTTCATGTTTAATGCTATATATACGGTGTTAGTTTTAGGGTTTATGTTTGAGTGTTTAGGGTTTAGGGTTTAGGATTGATACTGATGTACATTAGGTTTAATTAATTTGATATGATAATTATTTGTAATGTGTTGTCAACCGAAGTTAATTTTTTTTAACTTAAATTTTGATTTATTTACATTAAGATAATCATTATATGGATGACTCATCTTCGACTGATTCTTCGTGCTCTGGATCCGATGATAAGGGTGAGTCCATGGATCCGATGACATATGTTATCCCTACCCCGTATAAGTGGGGTGTTTTGCATATTCGGACTCAGCAGACCCAAGTTTCACAAGCTGTGTGGAATAAGGACACGGCTCGCCTGTTGAAGACGACGCTGTAAAGTGACAGGGGGGGCACAACACGATGATATACCTAACATCGTTGGTGATATGTTTGTAATTACTGGCTTTCTACATGTCGAACACATGCGACATATTCAGGTATGCAAATAGGAAATGAGTACAGTATGGAGAAAAAGGTAGAAGAAATAAATAAACGGGAAGAAAAACACGCATGGTGAGTAGCACCAGTGTCTAAAATCCAGCAAGATTAAGAAAAAAAAAAAAGAAAAGGAGTGGTACCATTGGTGACAGAAGGAGAGCAACCATTGACTGAAGTAGAAAAAGATGTGATTGAAGCAGAAGAAGGCATGACTGGAGCAACAAAACCCTTGTGAAGAAGCGAGACAAGATGCGCATATTGTGTTTGGGTGATGGTGGTTGAAGGTGGTGGAGAGAAATTAGGGTAAGGAATTAGAATGGGATTGAGAGAACGAGGGTAGGGTTGTTGGGATATGGTGGAGTTGGTTTGGGCCAAGTGAGTTTGGGCCGAGTGAGTTTCGGCTGAGTTGGAGGAAAACATCGGTTTGGGAACCCTGGGTTTGGACTGGTAACCTAGGGGAAAACCATGGAGGCGGAAGCATTTGTCCTACACATGGCCCCTAGCATGGCAGTAAGTGCAAAAAGGACGGCGGCGAGGAGCGCCGATGACAGCAGCCATCGGAGAAACCAAATTATATTGGAATGCTATTAAACATAATCCAAAAACATGCATAGTAAATTAGCAGCCAATAAGCAATAATTATCAAAATTCAAATTTTCTCTTTTACACGATAAACCAGATTGGGCAGTTGCCCACAATTCCAACAAAGCAAAGATCACAAGAAGCTGGTAAAGATTATGTGAAGAGCAAGAGAGACATACCAGTTGAAGCATTCAGGGCAGGGTTCATATCAACAAAAGTTGTGAATCCTTGGTCAACAGGTGAGCTCAAGTTGAAAAACACCAACGTGGAGGACAACCCTGCTGTTACCTTCAACTACTTTACCTTTAACTACTCGCCATATCACTAATATTGTAGCCTATATACAAATTCAAATAATACAGCATAAATATTCAAAATCCAATTATAGGCAAAAACAGTTATAATTAAATTGAAAAAAAAAACATTTTAAATTTAAATTTGAAACTGTTAAGAGAAGTTGAGATCAGGAGGTTGCATTCTTCAAGTGGGTGGGGATGGAAAAAAGGTTTTAAGAAGTTTTTTAGTGTGAGAGAAAGGGAGAGGCTATTGAAAACTTGAGTCATTCCACCACATCCAGTCCTTGAGCATGTTTCCTTTTCATCCTTAGTGACAAGGTCATCAAGAATTATATATACTTGAACTTTTTCATCTTTTTCTGCTGCTCTCTTGATCCAAGATTTGAAGTTCTGAAAAATATACATGTCATCATGTACAAGTTGATTAAGTGTGTGAATCAAAGTGTAAAAGTTTAGAAGCCAACACAGGTACATAGAGATTGTCACTTTTTTTTTCTAGAATTTATTTTAGATTCTTAGATTTTTTTTTTTATTCCACGATATCTTATGAAGTAATTTTTTTTCCTTTTTTTACTCTAATGATATATTTCACTTGTAGTTCTTGAGACACTTTTTGTGAGTTCCACAATAAATTTCACTTAAATATATATTTTGAATTAATTAGAGAGACATTAAAAATCTTTTTATTTTAAAAAAATATAATTCTTAGATTTTTTTTTTTGTAGAAGTCAATCTGATGCTTGAAAACTTAGAAGCGTATCTAATGATAAATGGAGTAAAAAGAGATTGAACCATTCAACAACATAAACATTGGCTAGAGTCCACATTCACTATACCAGTAGACTTGTGAGACAACATATATAATAAAACAATTTTTGCGCTACGAGTACTTAGTAATTAAAACTATCTTTTAATCATATGTGTTAGTCAATCTGTCATTGCGGTATGAACAAGAAATCCAACATAATTCTGAATTTTACATTAGTTAACTGTAGTACTAGTAACATCATTTTAATATATACTTTTGTTGTGGTACTAACAATTGGGCTTAGTGACAAGGCCCAATTAGTATTATCGTGCGTTCCACTTTTTATTGAATGTGGGCTGTAACTGAGTCAACAGAGGCTGTTGAGATGTGCGAATGGAATCCGATATTCCCGGAAGCATTTCGTGCAGCAACTTCAAGGTAAGTTGTCTATAAATATATGGCGATGACTGCCAAAAAGGTACACACATTCTGACTCTATCTTTTTCAATTACACAGAACACACACCTCATGTCCATTCGTGTATTTCTCTGTGATGATCTGCTTCGAGGTGTCATCCTCCATTGATACTCTTGAGGTAGCAGAGTTAGAATAGATCCAACAGCAAACACTCAGCCGATTAGTGTTGTACAATTGTGTTCTGGAAACATACAGAACAACTTTATTTCATATTAATTGCTATCATATTCAAAGGGCATATTTTAATGCGCGGTAATTTAAAAATATATATATATATATATATATACACTTTAATGCGAGGTACAATTTATTATTGTCACGATATAAAACTCAATATTAAATTGAAAATGTTCGCTCACTTTTCATTGTTTATTTACAACTCTAACTTTTCATAGTTTTTTCAGTTGGGATAGAACTATTTTTTTTATTTTATGTTTATTTTGCTATGGGTATGGAACTCTTGACTTGGACCAATAGATTTTGTTTAAATTATCCAAGGAAAAGTATATATTTATGCATAACTTAAAAAAAAAGATTTAACAATTTAATTTTCATACTTAATATCATTCTGAATAGTTTTTGGGTAATCAAAAGATCATAACTTTAAACTATGAGAAAATGAGTTATTCTCTTGTTATATCTTAAATTTTTGAAATAATTATATGGTGGTACTAATACATTGATTCATAAACTTTTGGGAAAATTTAAATAAATAATACAAAATAAATAAATAATTAGAAAAAGAGGGTTGTTTTTTTAAAAAAATGAAAAATGGGGCTATTGAGCTTGCCTAAATTAGGCATGTTTGGATGTTATATAAGGTAAAAAAAATGCTTTTTACCATTGTCACTATTTAACCTTCGCTGTCACTATTTACCATTTATAATTTAGCATGTTATATTATTGAATTGTTAGCGACGTACATTTTATAAATCGTAGAAAATGGTTAGGGTGCACATGTTAGTGACGTACATGTTAGCTTAGTAGAAAATTGTTAAGTTGGTACATGTTAGTAAGAAAATTTATTAGTTCGCACATATTAGTGTTAGCTATGTAGATGTTAGGTTTGTAGAAAATTGTTAGGTTTGTAAATTGTTACGATGTAAGGTTTAGGGTTTAGGGTTTAGGTTTTATGGTTTAATGTTGATGTTGTTTATGATAATTGTTTAGTGTTTAGGGTGTTCGGTTTACGGGTTTAGGATAAAAAGTTTGGGTTTTTGGTTTGTGGTTTAGGGGTTAGGATTTATTGTTGATGGTTTAGGGTTTAGGGTTTTGTGTTGTGAGTGTTTGCTGTATGGTTCATTGTTTTGTGTTTAGGGTGTATGGTTAATGGTTTAGGGTTTATGGTTTAAGGTTTAGGGTGTTAGCTTTAGGGTGGAATTCAACATTGTTTTGTGTTTAGGGTGTTTGGTTTAGTGTTGATGTTGGTTAGGTTAATTGTTTGGTGTTTAGGGTGTTCGGTATATGGGTTTAGGGTTAAGAGTTTGGGTATAAGGTTAATGGGTTAGGGTTTATGGTTTATGGTTGACGACACTATGTTGAATGGCACGTAAGGCCAAGTCTCAGCGTTGTTCCCTGTTGACTTGGCCTTCTTTAAGACCTTGTTCGGTTCCACATAATCGATTACTGTCACTTTTTGCTGGTTCCTATTTATGTCCACCGATTTTACTCTTGTAATTACACCACCATTTGTTAGCTTCATCACCTTCATGTTTAATGCTATATATATAACACTCTAACACTTTTAACATTATTTATTATTATTAGTTAAAATTTATTAAAACTTGTTCCAAGAAAAAAAATCTAGGGTCAAGATTTTCTATGTAGATATGAGGATTTGGTTAAGGGTTTTGTGTTTACGGTGTTAGTTTTAGGGTTTATGTTTGAGTGTTTAGGGTTTAGAGTTTAGGATTGATAGTGATGTACATTAGGTTTAATTAATTTGATATGATAATTATTTGTAATGTGTAGTCAACCGAAGTTAAATTTCTTTTTAACTTAAATTTTCATTTATTTATATTAAGATACTCATTAGATGACTGACTCATCTTCGACTGATTCTTCACGCTCTGAATCCGATCATAAGGGTGAGTCCATGGATCCGACGAGACATGTTATCCCTACCCTGTATAAGTGGGGTGTTTTGAGTAGGCGGACTCAGCGGACCCATGTTTCACAAGTTGTGTGGAATGAGGACACAGCTTGCCTGTTGAAGACTTGACGCTGTAAAGTGACGGGGGGGGGGCACAACGTGATGATATACCTGACATTGTTGGTGATATGTTAGGAAATGCTGGCTTTCTACATGTTGTACACATGCGACATATTGAGGTATGCAAGCAGGAAATGAGTAGAGTAAACAATTTTATTTTAAAACTGTACATATGAATTGATTAGTTAATTTTTTTTAAGATCGATGTTGCGCTTATTAGTGCTCTGGTTGTGCGGTGCAGACCTGAGACCTATACCTTCCACATAACACAGGGAGAAATGACCATCACGTTTGAAGACGTGCCTGGTATTTTAGGTTTGCCCACCGAGGGCAAAGTCGTAATAGGAGTCACCGTGGCCGAATGGGACACCATCGTTGAGGAGGTTTTTGGTCATCAACCTTAGCCAAACACTGAGCTTAAAGGTGGATATTTGCGTCTGTGTTTCTTTGATAAACATTTTGCGCACTGGGGTGTGGTTCAGCCCAATTTGATAGGTGTGATGCGCTTTACGAAGGCGCACATTGTGAAACTTCTTCGATCATGGCTATAGAGTGACAGATCCGGGGGGAGCATGGTCATGGCGCATTACGTCCCATTGTTTGCTGGGGACTTCGAGGAGATTGGAGGATATAGCTGGGGCTCTGCGGTCCTTGCACATTTTTTTAGACAAATGTCCAAGTGCACAGATCCACACAGAAGTGACATTGGTGGGTGTTACATGTTGCTTCAAGTGTGTGCGTGGCTGAGATTCCCACCCATTGCTCTAGCTATTCCACTTCCTACTCAACCGGAGTGGCATTACGGACACGGGTATGTGTTAGTATATTGGTTTTTTTTAACAATTTTTGTAATTCAGTCTTATAGTATGCTGATAGCAGTTATTTTGAAATAAGGTTTAATGCTTTAGGTCGGTTTCGAGCACACAAGCTGCTTTGGTATAGGATGAGATTGGAATCCCTCAGTCAGAATGAGGTACGTTTAGTTATTTGTAAGTGTTCATAACTGTGCATTCGTGGTCTATGTCATTACATAATTGTGTGTTTATTTGGTCTGTACAAGTGATTTGGCAACCATATGGAGATTACGACTTTCTTGGTGCATCTGAGCAGCAGCGACTATTGTGTATGGCAACTACTCCTGTTACATGCTTCCACACCGTGGAGTATTCACAGTCGGACAGATGCATGCTTCAATTTGGGAGGGATCAGCCAATCCCACGTACTCCTAGGAAGCTGAAGGGTGTGCATGACCTTTCCTTGCACGGTAAACAAGAAGATAATTGGGTCCGTAAGCTGAGGCCATTTATTAGACGCTGGGAGGTTTGGGACCAACACATCAACCTTCCTGCTCTGGTTCAGGGCTTCATGTCACCAAACCATGAGTACATGGTTTTGTATAGGGAAAATGGGAAGTGATACATCTCGAAGATGGTTGCCAAGACTGAACGTGGTGTAAGTTTTGCTGACATTATAATTTGTCTATTTATTTTTATTATGATAGAGCACATGATTTACACTAATGTTTATATATCTTAATTTATAGATTGATGGCTTGGAGATGCTGGCAAAAGAACCTAAATAATATTTTTTCCTAATTGTTTACCAATTTGGGACTGTTTGGAACTTATTTACAGGAATGGGGCAGCCAAACACGCCTAAACAGACGTGTTTAAACACGCCTAGTTTGGGCGTGTTTAAACACGCCTGGTAGAGGCGTGTGAGCTGGTCCATTCCTATAAAAAGCCTCCAAATTTCACTATTTACCATTCCGTCATTTTTCACGTTCTCACTAAAAGTTGCTCTGCCTTCTCTTTAGAGCTTGTGCATGGATATTTTCTGAAGCGAAGCTGATATGTGCGTAGCACATGATGTTTCCAAGCTTAATTAAGCCATTAAATGCATCAATTTATATGATAAATAACTTCCATTTGGTGTGAATATGACGCATATGCTTTAATGATATAATTTGGTCAAGATTCAAGTGTTTGGCAGGATATCTGAGCAAAAAGAGCTGCAGATCAGAAGAATTGAAGTTATGGCGCGATCCGCGCCAACTATGGCGCCATCAGCGCCAGCTGGAAGTTGTGGCGCGATCCGCTCCACCTACCGCGCGATCAGCGCCATCTATTCGGGAAGCTGGCGCCATCAGTGCCGCAACCCGCGCCATCAGCGCCAGAGTTAAAATAGTGGCACGATCCATGCCAATTCCAACGCGATCCGCGCCAGACCTCGAATCTGCAGTTCTGCAAAGCTGTCAAAGGCCAATCTTGGGATTTCACTTACCCAAGCATAAATAACAGAAGCCACTTCAGTTTTGAGGAGCTTTTTGGATGAAATATTCACCAAAGGAGGAAGAAGAAGCTTGGGAGTTGATTCTAGGGTGTGGGTGTGAGGGGAAGAGGGTTCTTCCCTCTTCCCTTCCTCTTCTTCCTTTGTACATATCATCTAGCATGCTTCTTTTGTTGTTCCAAGGCCATCCATGTTAGGTTTGGCTAGTTTCCTTTTGTATTTAGGGCAAACATTCAATGTAACTTCCATTTGGATTGGGTTGAATGTTATTATTCATTAATGCTATGTTATTTTACTGCACTTTGCGTGAATGTCTCCATCTCGTTCTTAGACTTGATCAACCTAGGTAAGAGCTTAGAGCTAGGGTTCACAATAGGGATATTGGGGCCTTAGTCTTGGAACTAAGTGTGGTGACTTGCTTTACATCACCTAGGGATAGGGGTGTAGGTTTGCAATCTCATTAAATGCATCACTTAATGTTTAACCTAATAAATGCTACTAAGGAATTAGGGTATTGAAAAGGGTTAAAGGGTTAATGTCACTAAGGGATTAGGGCTTAACTATTAATGAATGAGGATGCAAGATTGAGTAGCTAGTGTAGATGAATGTTGCAAACAATCCACGTAAGAATGTTGGGAGCGTTGAGTGTGGGTTCCCTATCTACATTAGTTTACGTTTGGTGCAACCATTATCTATTCTATTTACAATGCTTTATGTTTATATTTAGCTTTTAATTTACTTCACACAACAACACATTTCTCTTAATCTTTTGTCATCCAACCTAAGGATACGATTTATAATCTAATTGGTCAAACAATCCTCGTGGGAACGATAACTCTCTTATCACTTCATTACTTGTACGACCGGTGCACTTGCCGAGTACGCAACAGAAGCCCTGCCAACAAGTAAGCGGATTTGTATTTTAATAAAATAGATGTTAAGTTAGTTAAAAATTAAACCCTAACATCGAAACTTAAACCCTAGACCCCAAACCCCAACACCTTAACCCCTAAACCCTAACACCCTGTACCCATGCCCACCGAATCCCTAAACCCTAAACCCTACCCCCTACAACCTTGGACCGTCACTCCTAAACCCTAACCATTTAACCCAAACCCTAGCAATTTAAACCAACATACACCTATACAATTTTCTATGAACCTAAATCTATGTCGCTAACAAATTCAGATACCCCTAACATCTTTCTAACTAAACAATATAACATATTAAATAATTGACAATTTCCTAAACCCTACATACTAAAATGTAATCCATAAACCCTAAACTAAAATAATTTTTAACGAACCTAACATTTATTTTATTAAAATATAACTATATCACTAACAGTTTGATATGGCCCCAACAATTTTCTAATTAAAATATATAACAAATTAAATAAAATAATATGTAAAGGAATTAAATCCACTTACTTGTTGGCAGGAATTCACTTCAGAAAATATCCACGCACAAGCTCTAGAGAGAAGGCAGAGCAACTTTTAGTGAGAAGGTGAAAACTGACAGAATGGTAAATAGTAAAATTTGGAGGCTTTTATAGAAATGGGCCAGCTCAAACACGCCTAAACCAGACGTGTTTAAACACACCTAGCTTGGGCGTGTTTAAACATGTCTGGTTTAGGCGTGTTTGGCTGCCCCATTCCTGTAAATAAGTCCCAAACAGCCCCAAATTGGTAAATAATTAGGAAAAAATATTATTTAGGTTCTTTTGCCTGGAGATGCTGTACTTCGCCCTTAGTCATCATCAGTAGCTGGGTTACAATCGTGAGTGGGCGCAGCAGGAAATTGGTCGCATAATGTCTATCTTCAGAGAGAGTTGTCGCCTGGAGGAGGCAAGGCCACATGCACCAGCTTCAGGAGGAGCCACAACTATCTGTTGCTGTTGGCCGTAGAAGATAGGAGAGGCATGGGCTAGAGTGTTGATGAAAACATATGCATCATGTTTTTGAGCCCATTATAGGTATCAGGCCTCGTACTTCAGGTTATTTTAGGCCTCCATATGAAGCATCGACATACGGCAGCGAGCCCCTACATTACGAGTATAGTCAGCAGGGAGACATGGGGTACAGGGGATGCAGTTCGCAAAGTCATATGCCTCCACTGGATGACTCCCAGACCCAGCCTGTATATGTGGCTACTGCAATGGTGATGGAAATAACGGATGCTGGGGCCAGTAGTGACGTAGCTCCTACTGAGTGGACTGGTGCCGACATTGAAGAGATGCTCTCCCAACTTAATTATTCTGCTAGAGGTTGTGGTGGTTGGCCATCAGATGTACCATATTCCACCCCAGCTGATGAGCATCACCAGCCCTCAATTTCAGAGAAGGCCACTCCATCTCCACCTCCATATAGAGACCCTTATGGGGCAGGCCCTTCTCAGGTAGACCCTTCTTAGCAAGACCCTTCTCCGCGACCTCGTAGACGGAGGCTACCTGATCGTCAGGCGCGTCGTCATCAGTGGCCACCGGAGTCTTAGTTTTTTTTGCCATTTGTGTTTTTCATTTTAGTTTGTAATACATTTTATTTCTTAACTTACATTTGTTTTGAAATTTTTTTTTGTAACAGTTATTTTAATCAGTCGACATATTAACAATCACTAACATCGTGAATAACAGTAATTGATAAGAGAGGCAAAAATCCAAATGACCAAGAACAATACTTAATAAAAGAAGATAACGTAACAGACATTTTAAATAACAATGACAATTGAAAATAACCAAACTTCGTAAACACTACTTAACACAATGAATCATTCTAGTGAACATTATGACCATGTGTCATTCCATTTGGGTAACTGGTTTGTTAAAAATAGCTAAAATCTCTATTGGACAAAAACGTTTTCAGTAGTTGGATTTTGCTAACAACTTAAACACGTATTCATCGATTGTCAACTCTATTATGTGATATTCGATTGTGTAGTTTGAATATTTTGCATGGATTGACTGTCAGAAAAATAATTTTCTTACCGTCAGGGGCGGTTCTGAACCCACTCAAGGTGTCCAACCGCACAGGGCCCCGAAAAATAAGGGGCCCCAAAAAATAAGGGACCTCAAATATTATTTATTAAGGGGTCTCAAATATTATTTATTGTAACATATATTCAATATTGAAAACTAGAGAAGATGGTAATATTTGATTTTTAATAATCAAGGAGTCCAAGGTTCAATTCCCACCAACAACAAT
>PYAF01000619.1:49786-66501 GCA_007407185.1 Glycine tomentella
ATGATCTAGGTGCTTGTTTAAGACCATAAAGGGCTTTCTTAAGTTTGAAAACATGATTTGGATGCTGGAAATCAGAAAATCCTGGAGGTTGTTCAACATAAATATCCTCCTCAATATAGCCATTTAAAAATGCACTTTTCACATCCATTTGAAAAAGCTTAAAACCCATGATACATGCATAAGCAAGTAGCAGCCTAATAGCTTCTAACCTTGCGACTGGAGCATAAGTTTCCTCATAGTTAATGCCTTCCTCTTGGTTGTAACCTTTAGCAACCAATCTAGCTTTGTTTCTAACTATGATTCCATTTTCATCCAGCTTGTTTCTAAAAACCCATTTGGTACCAATAGGCTTAATGGATGAAGGTTTAGGGACAAGTTCCCCAACTTCATTTCTTTTAAATTGATTTAATTCTTCATGCATGGCATGCATCCAATGTTCATCTTGCAAAGCATGATTGATATCTTTTGGTTCAATTTGAGAAACAAAAGCCATATCACAACACAAATTTCTAATTGAGGATCTAGTAGAGACTCCCTTTAATACTTCACCAATAATGTTGTCTAGTGAAAGATCTCTAGTGGTTCTCCACTCCTTAGGCAATTGTTTTGGTGTTGATGAACCTTCTTCAGCTATTGGTTCATTTTTCTCATTGATAGACATCTTTTCCAATTGAATATTCTGCTCTTCATTTTCTGCATCATCATCACAAGCTTTTTCCTCTTTTGAGGAGTTAGATTCATCACAAATTACATGGACAGATTCCTCAATGCACATGATTCTTTTATTGAAGACTCTATATGCTTTGCTTTGTAATGAATATCCAAGGAAGATAGCTTCATCAGCTTTTGCATCAAACTTCCCAAGTGATTCCTTTCCATTGTTCAAAATAAAGCATTTACAGCCAAAGGTTCTTAAGTGAGAAATATTGGGCTTTCTTCCTTCATACAACTCATAAGGGGTTTTCTTCAAAATAGGTCTTATGAGAAGTCTATTTAAAGTATAACACACTGTATATACAACATCAGCCCAAAAATATTTAGGTAAATTTGTTTCATTTAGAAGTGTCCTAGCACCTTCCTCAAGTGATCTATTTTTCCTCTCCACAACACCATTTTGTTGAGGTGTTCTTGGAGCTGAAAAATTGTGGTTGATTCCATTTTCTTCACAGAATTTTTCAAAATCTTCATTTTGGAATTCTCCACCATGATCACTTATAATTGAAACAATTTTACACTCTTTTTCATTTTGAATAACTTTGGCTAATTTTCGAAAAGAATGGAAAACATCACTCTTGGATTTCAAAAATAAGGTCCAAGTGAATCTAGAGAAATCATCAACTATAACTAGTCCATAGTAATTGCCTCCTAAACTCATAGTTCTTGAAGGACCAAACAAATCCATGTGTAAAAGCTCAAGTGGTCTAGAGGTGGAAACAATGTTATTGCTTTGAAAAGAGATTTTTGTTTGTTTCCCCTTTTGACAAGCATCACACAATTTGTCTTTCTCAAATTTGAGTTTAGGCAAACCAATGACTAAGTCTTTCTTGACAAGCTTGTTCATATGATGCATATTTATATGACTAGCTCTCCTATGCCACAACCATGTTTCATCTATCTTACTTAATAAACATGAGGTTTTGTGAAATAAAGCATGGTCAATAGAGAGTAGATACACATTACCTTTCCTCTTGCCTACATGAATTACCTTATCACTTTTGTTATCACAAATCAAACAACAATCTTGATTGAAGGATATCTTGTAACCTTTGTCACATAATTGGCTAATTCTAAGCAAGTTGTGTTTCAGCCCTTCAACATAAAGCACATTGCTGATTTGGTGTTTAAGCTGTCATCAATGCTCCCTTCACCCATAATCTTTCCTTTGTTATTATCTCCATAAGTGACAAAGCCCCCTTCTTTAATTGTGAGATTCTTGAGCAAGGACATGTCACCAGTCATGTGTCTTGAGCATCCACTATCAAGATACCAAAGAGAAGAGCTTGCTCTAAGACACACCTACAAAAGAAACAAATTACTTCAAAGGAATAGGTACCCATTTACTTATGGGTCCAAGTGGGTTAGCTGTTTTCTTTTTCTTTTCTACCCAAATGCATTCACCATTTGGGACATAGAACCTTCTTACAAAACAATGAAAAGCTGTATGGCCTCTTTCCATGCAATAGTGACAAGTTACAGCATTATATTTTTTTTCTAGAGAACCACTTTTGATTGACTCTTGCCCTTTTCTTTTGCTTCTGTTTTGGGAGTACAAATTTGGTCTTTTGCACATTTTTAAAGCTCTTTTTATAACCCAAACCAGAGGTGTCTCCATACTATTTTTGGGCACTCAACATTTCATCTAAATCACATTTTCCCTTGTTGAGTTTTTCCAGGATGTCAATGAATTCTTGGTTCTTTGAGACTTGTTGCAAATATTTTTCTTCTTGATTGATTCTATATTCATCAAATACTTTTTGCAACATCTCATACTTGTCACTTGATGTAGAGGAAGAGGTGCATATACATCCACTTGATTTGTAACTAGAAGTCAGATTTTCATTCTCCTTCTTCAAGTTACAAATTTCAGTTTCCAACTCCATTATTTTGGCAAGATGATCTTCCATGTTCTTTTTAAGCTTGCTGTTAGATTTAGCCAACTTTTTTGCTTCTTTGTGCATCTCTTGAAATGCTAAAACAACTTGTTCAAGTTCAGAATTTACCTCTTCATCTTCATTCAGCAAATCATCATCTTCTTCATGGATGATTGAGGTTAGACACATGTTTGCTTCTTCCATATCAGCAGATGATTCAGAGGTAGAGGAGTCATTTTCTTCCCAGGCAATGTAAGCTTTTCTAGGCTTAGCTTCCTTCCTTCCCTTGCTGTATTGTTGATGTTTCTTCAAGTAAATGGAGCATTCGAACTTGATGTGACCAAGTTTGCCACATTCAAAACAAGTATAGCTGCTGCCCATTTTCTTGGAGTTGCTATTATTGTTGTTTGCTGAATTGTTCTTTTTGTTTCTTGCAAATTTTCTGCCCTTGTTCTTCTTCATGAATTTGCTGAACTTCTTTACAATCAAGTTCATGCTTTCATCTTCCTCCTCTTCACTAGATTCTTCATCTTTCTCAACCTTGGTTGCTGCAGATTTCAATGTTAATCCTTTGCTTTTCTTTTCTGCATTTTCTCCAAATGTTAGTTGAGACAATTCAAATTCATATTCTAGCAACTTACCAAAAAGTGCAGCCATAGTCATCTTGGATAGATCTTTGGATTCCTTGATGGTTGTTACTTTGGGTTGCCAAGCTCTAGTGAGACATTTCAGAATCTTGATGTTGAGTTCTTCAGCATCAAAGGTTTTGCCAAGTCCCAAGAGGTGATTCACAATGTGAGTGAACCTTGTTTGAAGCTGAGAAATACTCTCATTTTGATTCATCTTGAACATTTCATATTCATGAATCAAGGAATGCTTTCTTGACCTTCTTACTTCCTCAGTCCCTTCATGGGTGATTTCTAGCATCTCCCACATCTCCTTGGCACTTGTACACCAAACGATTCTAAAAAATTCATCAGAAGATAGAGCAGAGGTTATCATATTCTTTGCTTTAAAATCATACTGAACAATTCTTTTCTCATCATCATTCATTTCATCCCAATCTTTGGGAATCATGTTGTTATCTACCATTTTAATAGGCACTCTAGGACCTTTCTCAATAGCATTCCAAGCTCCTGGATCATTGGATTGGATAAAGATTTTCATTCTATTTTTCCAAAAGCTGAAATGCTCCCCCTCAAACAAAGGAGGTCTGTTTAAGGATACTCCTTCCTTAAAAGTTATTTGTGAGGTGTTCATTTTGTAAAAATGCAGTGATCTTGAGTATCATAAAAGACCTAACTCTTGATGCCAATTGTGGAAAATAAGGAACACTTCTCAATTAACCAAGAGGGGGGATGAATTGGTTAGTCTTGGTAAAATAAAATTTTCTCACTGAAAAACAAAGTTTTCAAAAACAAATCAGAGTTTATGGCCCTTTGGATCTTTATCACAAAAACACTTGAACAACCTTTATCCAATGATCAATCCAAGACTTGAAACACCACCAAGACAAATTCACACAACAGAATTAATTCCAAGGATAACCGAAAATGTTAAAGATAAATCAAGACAAATGATTTATATTGGTTCACCTCAAAACCTATGAGGCTACATCCAGTTTCTTCTACTCAACACTAGAGTAGAGTTCCACTATTGCAAAATATTCTTACAAGCAATTATACAAGTCTCTCTTTATCAACCCTAGATAAAGTTCAGAAGTCTAAAACCCTATTAGACTCTTAGAGACCAAACCCCTTGCCAAGAACCCTACTCAGCAAAAACTAGACAAACACTATCTCTACACTTGCAAGAAATCAATTTTACAATAAACAAAAACTTGAAAGAATTCAAAGAACAGTTTACACCAATAAAGGACAAGGAAAGATATCACCTGATAATCCAAGAATGAATGCAAAGTGAATGAAACTCAGGTTGATAGACAGATCACACAAACATATGCAAACCTTTCCTTATGCCTTGAATGAATGATGAGACTTCACCTTCTTGATTCAACAATCCATATGAATTTGGTGAAGTCAATGTGTTTAGAACAGAGAAAAATTCACTAATGAAAGCTCAGGACGTGTATGAATGCCTTAGGATTCGTAAAACTCAATAATTGTGAAAGCTATGAACCTCAGTCTGAGAGGTCATTTTTATAACAGATTTTTACTGATAATAATCGATTAAACACGCTCCTGTAATCGCTTATTTACCATTTGTAATCGATTAATTCAAGATGTAATCGATTAAAATATTCCCGAGGCTTTCTGGATTTTGGCTATGAACTAAATAATCGATTATTCCGATACGTAATCGATTAAGCCAGAGTGACCTGTTTCTGTAAAATGTACTATGTAATCGATTAAGCCAGAGTGACCCTATTTTCTGATTTGAACTATGTAATTGATTAAACCGATTTGTAATCGATTACTCCAGTAAGTCAGGCTTTTTCAAGGCAGGCTTGTAATCGATTACCAAATGTTGTAATCGATTAAGACCGAATGATGCATTTTTCATGTTTTAGCCTAAGTAATCGATTAATTCAATCTGTAATCGATTACCTTGTTCTTGATTTGTTTTTCAAAGGCACGAAGAACAAAATAATCGATTCCAATAAGTATGTAATCGATTACTTCAGTAAAACTTGGTTTTTCCTAAAATTCTTGACCTTTTCTGTGCTGCCTTTGATCAATTCATGTAATCTAACAATCCTAAATGTATGAATAATGAATGACATGAAATGCACACTTGGATTATCAGATCATAACTCCCTTTTACAATTAATCAAATTAGTTCTTCAAAGCTTCCCATGATTCTTTAGCCTTTGGTCATGTTGAAAGCTCAAAACTCCTTGAAGCTTGAATCTTGTTCATTGATGCTTGTCTTCAATTGAAATCAACAAAATCATCCCCTAATTGCCATGGACCTTGCACTAAACCTGAACCCAAACCCAAAGCAGAATCGGTAAAAGATTCTTCTTCGCTTGGATGATTCTAATCAATATATGTGTAATGTGGAATTCCATCCCAAAAAAGAATGACCTCAACACCTAAACATATCAGGCAAATAAAATACTATAATATACAACAATACATAATATGACTACATTTACACTGATTTCAGCAATCTAACATACCTTCAACAATTTGTTCTGGTTGAGTAGATCCAACGCCGGCATGATGATAGATTTGAGACGACCTCACATCAGTTTCTTCTTGTAATTCAGTCGCATGCACACCAACATCCTCATCATTATCCGACGCACTAGCATCCTCCTCAAGAAGACGATCTTCCATTTCTATATTTTCATCATCATCATCCATAACCCAAGTTGGGTCATGTTCAGCTTCCTCAGACATGTTTACACCTGGAGCAGCATATGATGCTACATTATGTGCAGAATTAAAAGCGACTAACCTTATGGGTAAAACAACATCCTTCACTGCGGTAAAATCCACATACAATTCTAACAAATCATTCCTTGACTGGTTGAAAAATAGTTCCATTACAATTTCTACGTATTCATCATCCAGCAGTTGAGTCCCCATGTATTTATTGTCTTGCCATAATCTTGCCGTCACCAAAGTGATATGTTGGTTATCTTTTAGACCTAATTTTTGGCATATCTCCTCATGCAATTCACTCACTGTTGATCTTCGATTGATACGCGCTGGCATGTTATCCCCTTTAAAAACAGCACCCCGTCGTCCTCTAACTTTCCTTCCATTAAAAAATAACATAACACGAGCACTCTCACTACCTGAACTCATATCTTACATCTAACAAAAACAAAAACTTTAAAGGACACTTAAATAAAATACAGACGCTTAAAGAAGAACTCACTATCTTAAGAAATGGACTTCACTACTACAAATTCTACATTTTACGACGACCAATTTACGTCAGTTCTCGCAAAACCGTCTTAGAAGGGGGGCGGTGGCAATTTTGTAATTAAAATGAAAATTCAACGACGGTTATAGTGTCTGGGGTCTTAGAAAGCTGCAAACAACGACTGTCTTTGATTTAACCGTCTTCGTTTTGGTCCGTTCATCTTTGACATGTTGACCAAAATGAGTAGAACGACGGCGTTTTGCTCTAAAGACCGCTTGTCTCCATTTTAGTCCCACAAAATCGTGAATATTGTCGTGCCCTAATGTTCAATCGCATCCTCTCAATCCTTGACCCACAATTCCGTCGTCGCCGCCTCCATTTGACCCAACACTCCTTCGCCAGAATCGAATCCCTCTCTCTCTCCATCTTGCGCTTCCCAAGAACCCCCTCCTCCGTCGTCGTTACCGCCACCGCACTAGCGAAACCGGAAACTAAGGACCTAAAGAAGTACGTGAAGTCCAGGCTCCCGGGTGGATTCGCCGCGCAGACAATCATTGGCATTGGTCACCATAAGAGCGCCATCGCTCGCGTCGTTCTTCAGGAAGGAACCGGCAAATTTATCATCAATTAGCGCGACGCTAAGGTATATCATCCCTCCCTTTCTTTCTTTCTGTGTTTGTTTCAAACTATCACCTTACTTTCTCGATTTTCGTTGATTTTATTATTATTCCCAAGTTTGAGGTGTGTTCTTCAATTTGCCGGAATGAGAATGACATCGAAGTGTATTACGGTTTAGTTAAATTTAGTTGTTTAGCCAACTAGATGACTAGGTTCCTTAAGCATGCTGATAAGGATTCCATTCCCTGACCATGCGTATGGAGAAGACATTATTGGGAAAGACAAAACCTACTTTGAAGTAGTTGAGTGTGGGTTTAGTATTGAGTGTGGGTTTTGATTTTTTGAAGTGGGTTTACTATATATTCATTTTTTGAGTGTGGCTTGTTGCTTCATGCTTGCAGATGTTGGTTTGACAACTTATGTCTAATGGCACATTGAGGGATCATCTTTCTGGTATACATTATGTTCTTATTTTCCAATCTTCTGAAATTGCTAATTAATTTCTTGGTTTCATTGCATTGTTCTGATGAATTAGTAGTCACAGATGCTGTGTACATCTTCCATTTCTCTAAGCTCGATGATGCAGATAATTTGTTTTACGTACAGTAATTGTGTGCCTAAGTGCCTTTCTATTTTATCTCTCTTAAGAGTGTGCTTAATGTTTACAGTTACGGCTAAAGATCCTCTGACTTTTGCCATGAGATTGAAGATGGCATTAGGGGCAGCTAAAGGTCTTTTGTATCTACACACTGAAGCTGATCCTCCAATATTTCACTGAGATGTAAAGGCCAGCAACATATTATTGGACTCTTAAGTTTTCTGCAAAAGTGGCTGATTTTGGACTTTCACGGCTTGCTCCAATTCCAGATATGGAAGGACTTGTGCCTGGTCATGTATCTACAGTGGTAAAGTGGACCGCGGTAGGGCTTTCATGATTGGTAAAGTGGCAAATGCAGAGAAAATGAATAAATCAGAGCAACGATTCCTCAATTTTTTTTTAAAACAAAATTATTTGAAAAATGAAAATGAAAATTTAACTCTAAAACCCAAAAATCTTGCCTCTTGATGGATTATAGGTTGCACATTTACGAGCTTTGAATTTTTTAATCTATTGTTTAAAGTTAAAAGGATTGGCTATTGTGTTATTTTAAGTTGGTGTATGAGCTGTCATACTTGGATCTTGTTGCTTCTGTGAGTTTTTATAAAGATGGGTCACCATTCTTGCTGCAACCAACCGAAGGTTAAGGAACTCATCAGATACATTACCACTCACGGCTATGGTTGTAGGAGTGAAGTTCCAGGGAAAGCTGGTATCTCTTTTTTCTTTTTTAAATTTTTATAAATAATTCTTGATCATCTCTTTTTTCATTTTCTTCTTTGCTTGATAATATAGAATTACCCTCAACTTATTTTTATGATGAAGCAACCTTTTTTGGTTTTTCTTTATCAAGTTTCATTCTTAATTTTGTGTATCTTTCAGGGCTTCAAAGGTGTGGTAAGAGTTGTCGCCAGAGATGGATTAATTTTGTGTAACTTTCAGGGCTTCAAAGGTGATGATTTATCTCAATTAAAAATGCTCAAGAGAGACAATATGTTATACTCAATTTGTGTCTTCTGCACTGTATTCTTGTTCTTGACTGTTTATATTTAATAGTATTTATTGTAGTTACTAAATATGGTTCTAGAACTGCAAAGTCAAATAAAAGTAAAATGATTTAGCCTTTTGTTTTATTTTGTCCATTTCTTTAAGTCTTGCTTGTTACTTACCTTTCCTTTGGCCTCGTGAATTTGGCCTTCATCTAAGTGTTATAAGCTTTTGGGGATTGTGTTCCTATAGTCCAAGTCAAAGGATTTATTTCTATGAACCCTATTGTTTAAAAAATGTTTAGATCATGTAGGAAGCAGGGCCCACTATGTCCCTCTGCATGATTTACTTCTCCAGTTTGAAGTGAAAGGATTTCTTAATTCTAAAAGAAATTGCCACTAAAATCCAACCACCAATTTAACAGTCACTTTATTTATACAATAAAAATACCTTTCAGCAAACATACATTATTGCGAGTATAGGAGCCTAATGTATGGCAATAAGAGTTATTATGCACTAACAAAGTTCCTTACATTATGATGGAATAAATATCAGGAAATAAATATTGGTGGAAGTTTAGTCACTGCAGCACTTGAAGAGGCATGTGGAACAAATCCAATGAAAATAAGGGAGATGTGAGACAGTCTTGCTTGTTCTGTTTTTGTGTTTTTTTAGTTCTGTTTAATCATGGTGATGCTACTTCCTGTTTTAGAATTCAAAGCTTATGAGTTTGCTTGAAGCTAAATGGTAATTGTGTCTTGGTTCCATACATTGAATGTTACATGTTGGATGTCATCATGGACATGGTTGTACAATAGATAGTGCATAACAAGTGATATGTTTGATGTATGTCTAATTGTCCAGCAGTGTTGTTAAATAGCCACTATAGTGCTATTGCGATGTTGAATTCCTTGGATCTACAATTCCAACTCCGTCAGCTATTGAGGCCATTATGGGTGTTAGGGTTCAATTTGTTTTCCTTTTTTAAATATCAACCTTAATAATTTAAGAGGCAATTTTAATCCTTTTCACAATTTCATACTCTCTCCCACATGCTTAGTTGTCCACATCATGATTCATGTAAAAGTTGATCCTTTTTGCTGTTCTGCATGTTGGGTTGCTCAGAGATAGTGGGAAAACTGAAAAAAATTTCTTGCTTGATAGTCTTGCAGAAACGAAGATATCACTGCCTCTGTGCAAGAGTTTCATCCATGGCCTTTTGAGGTGTGTTTCTTGGCGCTTTCTTGCAATTGGGATTTTGGTTTTTCTTTCAAGTTTTGAATTTGGAAAGTTTGTTTTACTTGTGTTTATTACTGATGAACCAGTGCTTTTGGGGAATTTTCCTTCCATACTGGTTTCCTTTCTGCTTATCATTTGGATGTAGTTTATATGGGGTTTCATGGATTTTCAACTTTTCACTGCAAATGGAATATAATTTTCTCTTTATGACGGATCATAAGAAAAGTATAATCACATTCAACCTTGCATCTTTTGCTCCCTTCAATCTTAAGATCTCACACACACAGGGATAGTTAGAGAGAAGGGTCACTTTTTTTTTTGGGGCAGAGATAATTTTGTTTTTTTGATCTCTAACAGAATTGTGAAGGGTCAGTTTTCTGATTTTCTATTTAATTTAATGTCATTCTTTTTCGCCTGAAGGTATTTGCTATTTAATTTAATGTCATTCTTTTTCCCCTGAAGGTATTTGCTATTTAATTTAATGTTTCACCTTTTTCCTTCTTACAAGAGAGGTAACAGCTAGAAGTGATATAGATTGATAAATTGAGATATCAAGATGTCTTATAGAAGGGGGTTTGATCAGCCTCCGCAAAGGCGGATACTGCAGACTCAGACTGCTGGGATTTTAGGAGCTGACACGATGTTGGACAATGAAGCGGTGCCTTCCTCACTTGTTGAGATAGCTCCCATCCTCCATGTTGCTAATGAAGTAGAAGCTAGCAATAAAAGAGTTGCTTATCTTTGTAAGTTGCTGCTGTGTGTGTACTTTGTAAGGTGTATGTTATTTGACAAGTTTGGTTAGATAACTCCAGAATAAATGCATGTTTAATAAGGATATGCAAAAGTCGAAGTCCAATATTCTTTAGAAGCTAAGTTTTCAGAAGATTCTACGTGTTGCTAATATTCATTGAGAAAGGAAAACAAATGATGTTCTAAGCTCTCATTGATGAATTGACTAATCAGATTCTTGGTTTGATTAGAAATGTTCTCAATCACAAGGGTAAAAATGGTCTTGAATTTTATAGATCATTGAAAAATTTATAGTTTTGGGGGTAGGGAATTTCTTGTTATATATTCCAGACCAGTCTTTGAAGGAATCATGAATGCTTAATTTTATATGTAAAATACTAGAATGAATCATGTTTTTCTTAATTCTTTAAAATTTATTACATGTATCAAATGATAATAATTGGTAATTTCTGGTTCTTTAACAATTCACAAAGAATTAACACTACTTGGTATCTGAACTTCATTGCTTCTTTCCTTTATACTGGTAAGTAATCAGGTATGTGCTCTTTATATAGATCTTAATTTGTCAGATCTATTAAATTATTGTGTGTTTGTAGCCAAAACAAATTATTGTGTGTTTACTTTCTTTGTGTCCGAAACTACTCTGTTGCAATTTCTTCTTGTTATTTTTACTGTGTCACTCCTTTTTATTATTATTCTATTTGGATATTATGCTAGTCTCATAGAATGACACATCAATGAGATGCTTTCTGAACTTTGATGTGAATGTTGTTTATCAAATGCTCATGTCTTTTATTGTCATTATGTTTATTGTTCATTGAATAGAGTTTACATATAAAGAGAATAATGTATCAATTATTCCTTGTTTGTTTTTATTTTGATTATAACATTCTATTTTTTATATTTAAATGCAAATTATACAAGCTCATACTAAGGTTGAGGAACAAAAGAAATTATATGTCCCTTATAATATTTTGCCACTTGATCCAGAGAGTGGAAAAGAGGCTATAATGAGATATCACGAGGTTTTTTCTCTTTAATAATGTTTTAATCCCCTTTTCATTTGAGTTAATGCTTGATACATAAGGTTCCAAGAGGTAACATTAGTGCTGTAGTAGAATTCAGAAACTCCTGTTTAAGTAAATGAAAACAAAAAAGACTAAGGGCTGTAGAATAACTGAATCAAAAACAGATTGCTTAGAGAAATCAAGTCTTTCAGTGGTTTAGGCATTACTTGCATACAAACACATGCAGAAGTTAAGACTAAAAAAACTCCCGCAATTGGGGAATGAAACAATATATTGTTAATAATTATCTCACCTTTTTTCATGTCTGGCATGAACTTATTATTACTACTTGTAGCTTATGAATAACCTCTGCTAGAATTTCATTCAATGTGTTGATTGTTGAAGATATTTAAAATATATATATATATTAAATATTAATATGTTCACATACAAGCCCAATAGGTTATTGTATGGTTATATGGGTCCATATGGGTTGGAGCCCAATAGCCTATTATATTACTAGGGTTTTCCCTAAGCTGGAGGTAACACTATTGAGCATTCCAAATTCTGATGTCTCTTGGTGTAATACTTCAAGCACCCAACACTAAACCCTTCTCTCTCAAACCTCCTTACCTCCAACAATTAGGTTGTGGTACTTATTTTGTTTTACAGATTCAAACTGCTGTTTCTGCACTCCGTAATACCAGGGGTTTGCCTTGGCCAAAGGAATATGGCAACAAAGTAAATGAAGACATTTTGGATTGGCTTCAGCTGATGTTTGGTTTCCAGGTAGTGATTGAACTGATCTGTGTCTACCTTTTGGTGTTTAATTTTTATACTTCATTCAAAGGTTATCTTCATTGTACTCTTGCTTGTCAATATGAACAAGTTCCTTAATTAATTTCCAGGTAGTGACTGGCCTTCTCCATCCAAGTTCCTTAATTAATTTCTTAATTTGTTGCCAATATGAAAAAGAATCATGTCATACACAAGAAAAAAAAAAGTATAGCCATATTATTAGTATGCTTAATTGTGGTTGTTTTGTTCTTGCAGTCTAGCTTGTCCAATTCATTTGATGTTGTTTCCCCTTTTTAATTTTATGCTATATATAACTAAAGTTTGAGTATTATATTTTGTTAATTAAAGGCTACTGCTTCACCCTCTTTATTTTCTCTTTCCCATGTATTATTCTTCTTGTTCCTCTTATCTCTCTCTCTCTCTCTCTCTTTAACTTTAATTTTGGTTTTTCACTTGAATTTTCCTTTGGAGGCTGCAGGACTGGCTAGGCTTTCCTTGGAGACATGGAGCGAACAAGGGATGTATACAAGTATGTAGCCTTTTATGAACTTCAAGTTTGAGAATTTATAACTGCATTATGCTTGATTTGAATGTTGCTATATTTGATGAGTGGAAGAACGATGACGAGGATTTTTTATGATCAAAGCAAAAAGGAAAAGCATTTGCTAGTAGTCTGGTACAAAAGGTCACCAAAAGCATTTGATGCTTTAGAAAGATATGTCATATATCCTAAAGATTTATATATCAACGACATAAATAATTATGTTTTTACGTACATTAACTAAGTGTCAAATGATTTTTAATTCATTTTAAATTTGGTAAATATAACTTTCATTATATTACAAACACTTTTACTCAAATGATAGATTTTAGAATGAATTTATTTAATCAAAAGTTATTAAAGCTAACTAAGAGTGATTTGATTTGCATATTAGTGTAAGATGGTCACTTCTCAAAACTTATTAAGGTAAAATTTGCAATTCTTTTTTAAAAAAAATGGAGTAAAATATGCAAAATTAATTTTCTAAGGATAAAATTTGACAAAAAATAGAATAAAAAATGAAGAATAAAAAGTACAATTAAACCTTTAATTTATTTATATTTTCTTTGATCTAATTCAAGTTATCCAATCGCATTCATGCCAATTGTTAAATTTGGATTTGGTCGAATTTAGACAACTATTTTGTACCTCAAATAAAAAAAAATAGGCTTTTTGGGTTTGACTTATAAAACCTGAAGCATGAATTGGATCAAATAGCTTATTATAAAAATCAGTTTGTTTAAATTTATAAAAAATTAATTAAAATAATTTTTAAGAAGTAGATAAGATTTATTTAAAATAAAAAATGTTTTAAAAAAATAGATAAACATATTCAAAAAATAGAAAACTATTTATTTTATTAAAAAAACATTTCTTTAAAATAAAATAAGCTTAAACAAATTAACGGATGCTGTATAATTCTAATGGTTTTACTTTTACGATTTTTAAGTAAAAAAAAATACTTATATAACATTTTTAGAAGTTAGGGTAAATTTGTTTAGAATTAAAATTAGAAAATAAAGTTTTTTTTTGCTTATTTTGAGATGTTATATATCTGTACATGTTTAACTAAATAATTACATGGATTAAAAACACGAAAAAGTGGTTTCAAATGGAAGGGATAAAATTGACATTCTGTATGTGATTATTGATTCAGATGAGGAAGATGATAGCGATGCAAAATCTGTCATTCCATTTCATGAAATTGTGTCATATTTACCTTTTGGCATATTATGTTGCATTTCTCTTAGCTGTTGCTGAAGTTTTTTCCATTGAACCATTTACATTTTTTACCCTTTTTTTCAAGTCTCAAGGAATATATATATATATATATATATATATGGATTTTCTGCTTTGGTTTCTTGCAGTAAAACTTGACTGTGTGTGGTGAGGACTTGGATTTGGATTAAATAACAGTTGTATCAGAGGTATATGTAATAGGAGATGATTGGGATGAATGGTTAGCAATCTTAGCTCATTTTAATGTAGCAAGGTCATTAACTAAATTCTTCCTATATATGTTGAAGCTAAGATTGATTTGGGAAAGGCATAGACCAAGAAGCTAGAATGATGTCCTTTCCTTTATGATAAAATCATTTTTTACAAAGAGCTACTGTGTTTTTGTTTGTCACAATGGCTTTTTTTGAATTTTTATTTGAAGAACAATCCTAATCATCTCCTTGTTCTTGTTCATGGTATCTTGGCTAGGTATACAATATATTTATATTGAAAAGAATAAAAATTTGTTCAAATTATTTTGTGTTAAAATATGAGTGATGCTTGCTTTGAGCTATGGGAGTATGGGTCAAAAGTGAAGTTAATGTGCTTAATGCTTTTAAAGTATTGAAGTTAATGTGCTTCATGTCTGTGTCTGTTGTGCACAAAAAGGGAATTGATCAAAGCATGAGAACAATTGTGAATTTTTTTCAATGATCTATGTTGGAGGCAACTGAGTGAGATACCTTAACCAACTCAAACATAATCTGCTTTACAGGTTTGAGTAAACATGCAAAACTTAACCCTCACTCTTGTGTTGAACACCCTGAACTGTGTGTTTTCAATTAAGCTGCCTAAGATTTTTTTTTTAATGTTGTAAATATTTTCTTTGGTATTGCATGAGTGCCTCATCCATGAATGTAAATTATTTGTCTGGCTGAAGTCCTTAACAATTATTTGTTGTTTGCAGTAAGTTCATCAAATACTTACACTAAGACATTTACTGGGATTGATGGAGCTGGAAAGCGATTAGGTGATGAAGTGAGTCCTGGGATATGCTCCTTGCAAGTGTAAGTTATTTTGGAGGTGTTGCTCCTTGCAGTTTGGCTGAGTCAAGGCAACCTTTGTGGCGCAAAGTTCCAATATCTTCAAGCGTAATCAGACCTCTTATGATTTGTGGTTGATATACTGAGATTGGCTTCTGATTTCCTTTCAAATTATATTTTCCTTGTTGTTGGAAAAGTGGGTTCAAGTACTGATTTAATTGTCCAAAGACTTGAGTTTGTTCAAGAGTCTGACAAGAGAAGTCACCTAATGGACCTTCTTCATGCACAGAGGAAAAATGGTGTACTGATGTGTTGCAAACACATCTTAGTTTTAGGATAGTTTTAGGTTATAATTTAGTTAAACAATTAAGAAAATAGATTAGAATAGGTTAGTTTATTATTAAGTTTTTGATTTAATCTCATATCATTACCATTTGTGCATTTTAAGGCTTAAAAGAGGAGAATCAAGGCAAAAGAAGGAAGAAAACAAGATTCAAGGTCTCGCACGGATCGTACCGGATCCAGCACGAGTCGCGCCAAGTACATAACAACAGGCCTCAGATTCGAACAAGCCGCGCAATCAACGCCACACTCCGCGCCAGTAGCGCCAGATGCTCAAAGGCCAACCTTCCAACTCGAAGAAGTCACGCGACTCGCGCCATGGCCACGCTAACCGCGCCACTTATTTGAAGCCTCCGCGCGGATCGCGCCAAAGCCGCGCCATTAGTGCCAGAAGTCCAGCATCAGGCCATTCAGCTCGAAGACTCCACGCTATTAGCATGGAGTTCCACGAGATCAGCGCCATCCATTCGAGCAGTCCACGCGATCAACGCGGGACTACGCGCGGGTCGCACCATAGAGATTCAGCTTCCTGATTTAGATTTATCTGTTTCGAATTTTGGCACTGTTTTAGGCTTTGTTACCTTAACTAAATTATTCTATAAATACAAGGCCTCTGAGGACTGAAGGACATCATCCATTATTCATCCATTAACCATCTATCATCCAAAAACACTTCTACAAACCTCTGGAATTCAAGAATCAAGGCTAGGGTTTCAACAGAACTATGAATTATTCAACAGCTTTTGTATTCTTGAAGCCTATGCAGGCTAAATCTTGTATTGTGGGAAGGCCATGAACTGATGTTAACTCCTCTGTAACTTAACTGGTATTGAATGAGAATTTCTTGATTGTTTTGCTTTACTCTGTTCTTTATTGTTTTATTCTTATTTGGAATTGGCCATTCTAATTAAGTATTGAGGGTTAGGATTCGCAATGGGGACGTTGGAATTCTAATTTCTGACCTTAGTAAAGTAACAGTTGTTCATTACCTAGGGATAGGGATGCGTGGCTGCAGAACTTATAATATGGTCTTTTAAATGCTTAACTTGATAGACTTCACTAAGGAATTAGGTTTTCGATTCAGGTTAAAGGGTTAATTCACTAAGGGATTAGGGATTAGCTAAAGTAGGAAAGATTTATTCTCTG
>PYAF01000619.1:91018-104391 GCA_007407185.1 Glycine tomentella
GAGATACGAAGCTCTCAAACTCATCAATGGAGGTTTGGGACGAAGGAGGAAGAAAATATCCAAATTTTCGAGCTTCTGGGCCTTTTATAGGCCTCTGCCGTGACTCCCACGCTTCAAGCGTGGACTCCCACGCCCCAAGCGTGGAGTTCCAGACAAAATTCCACTTCTGGGCAACTTCCCACGCCTCCAGCGTGGCTTCACACGCCCCAAGCGTGGACTGGCAGACAAAATGGCATTTCTGGGCTGCTTCCCACGCCCCAGGCGTGGCATCCCACGCCCCAGGCGTGGAACCCCAGAAAACCCCTAACTCAGCCTATTTCATCTCTTTCTCAAGCCTTTCCTCTGAATACTCTTAAGCATATTTATTATCCTTAATTATGGGCTTAATCTATGCTTAATTACATGCTTAAAATTCAAGATATTACAGTTATCCTTACAAGGCTTACGTCGAGCAAGTCACTTGTAAAAAAATAAAATTGTTATTTGGGCTTTTGGTGCCATTACCAAAGCCTTGATGGGAGGGAGGGATAATAATTTTACCAAATATGAATGTAATTAACCATCGTTTAATTTCAAAAATTATGTTTAGTATCCAAGCATTGTCGACGTTGAGCCATACAATACTTTACTAAAATTTTTTAATTTGTTAAGCTCCAATCAAATAAAATTCTGTCATCCTTATCCGTTGGGGCTTCACATGACCATATTATTAATGGACTCACAATGGAGCCCATAGGTTTAAAAATTAATTTAAAACCTTTACCCATTCAATATTTTGTTATCAGGAATTTTCAAAAAAATATTCTAATCATTAATCTAGAATTTGAAATTCATAATGATCATTAATTTGAATTCAAAATCATTTTAAAAAATAATCATTAATCTAGAATTTGAAATTCATAATGGTTATTAATTTGAATTCAAAATCATAATAAATCTAATCATTAATCTAGAATTTGAAATTCATAATGATTATTAATTTGAATTCAAAAACATAATATATTTAATCATTAATCTTGAATTTAAAATTCATAATGATTATTATATATTAATTTGAATTCTAAACATAATTTCCTGAATTCTCTTATTATTTTCATAATGATCATTAATATAGTCGTTGGGACATAATAACCATTAATAAAATAATTTAAATTTAAAATTGATAATGACCATTAATTAAGCAATGACCATAAACCTTAATTTTCTAAATTATCTTATTATTGCCATAATGATTATCAATCAAATAATTTTAATTCTAAATCAATCAAAATTATCATTGACATAACAGAATATATGCATGATCAATTAATCAGTAATATTGTGATATGACACAAATATTTTATATATGGCATGTTATCACATATAATTTTTCTATTCATAAAAATGGTAATTATAAAAATTTAATCTATGGTTTCCTAAAAAAATAAAAAATATCTTCTTTTCCCTCTGTTGTTTTTTGAGTCAATCCATCATGGACCTCCGATCACCTAGCCCACCATACGGATAAAACCGCCATAGAGAGAGGAGCACGCGGCCGTTTGAACCACTGAAAAAAGGATGTCACACATGCTCTGGTTTTGGTTCTTGTTCCCATCGTTTTTTTGTCCTCTTTCACGTTATGGCCTCGGATTTTCCATAAAAGCTTTGGATAGTCATGAACAGACTCAAATAGTGACAGATTAACATCTTTTGGGTACAAAAATTAAACTTTTCTCTCTTACAAGTTACAACAATAAAATTGCTAAGCAAAAAGAAAAAATCGAGGAGGAAACTTGATCATAAGGGTCCAGCCTCCTTGTTACATACATTCAAATGTTCTACCATGGATTAAAGCATATATTTTATAAAACCATACATCTTATGAAAAAATTATAAAAAAAAACATAGCAAATATGTAATCCAACATAAATATGGAACCCTATGTGCCATATCACATGAAACACTAGATCAACATCGAACGTACAGCCTAGGCTCTGATACCAATTGAAGGATTCCTAAGAATCTACATAAGCGTATTGGACCTAGTACGTTTAAATGTTATAAGATCGTCCTTGTCTTTCTAATAAAAAGGAGATAATAACCTTTTGAAGCGTGAATGCAATCTCCTTCTTTTTCTTTGGTGAGTTCTGTCTTGGCCTCCTCAATCGATTACGAATGACAAATCTTCCGTACTATTCTCGAATAAGGGAGAGGGAAAATGTGTGGGCACTTTTTTATTTCAAAGAGATGACGACCACTGTTCTGTTTTGTCTAGAGCAAATAGGATTATATATATGAGACTAAGAAACTTAAACCTAGGTCTCTTGGGTCCTTGCCATACACTTAAGCCCAATAGTTTTTGTATAAAGAGCATTCCCAACATTAAGACCCTGAACTCCTTTAGTCCATTAACTGAAATGTAGTTTGGTTTTACCCAAATGCTTTTCAACAAGCTGATGAAGGGATGTTAGACACTGAAAACCATGGAGGAGGACAAACACGTCCCATCTCCTAATCTCAGCACCCTCTACAACCACACTTTTCTGGCACCCATCTTTATGGCATTCCTAACCTACAATCGTACATAGAAACTCATCATCTCCACCATCACAAGCCAAACCAGGGTTGACACACCAAGCTAACAACTATGATTCACTAACCTCACTAGTATTGAGCCATCACTGCAATGTATACTGCAGCCAAGAACCTTTTTCAACCAACAAACCAAAATAAAAAGATAATAGAGAATTAAAAAAAGACTAAAATACGTTGGTGATCTCTAATAAATACTCAAATTTTGTGTTTGTTTCTTAATAGTTTTTTTCTTCGTTTTTGCTTCATGATTAAACAAAAAAATTGGTTTTGGCCCTTGTCTCTTTTTTTAGTCTATGATAAATTAGCGAATTTGATATGTTGTTTCCTGATAATTTTTTTCATTTGTTATTAGTCTCTTTGAAAAATATTAATAACAAATGAAAAAAATTATTAGGGAGCAAAAACAAAATTCGCTAATTTATCATAGACTAAGAAAAAGTGTCAACGATAAAAAATAAAATTGGTGTTTTATTAGGAACTCAATACAAAAAATATATCAAAAAGCAAACAAAATTTAGATATTTATTAAGAGCATTTTAGCTTTAAAAAAAAATCAAAACCAACCCACACCAAAGGTTTATTGAAACAATCAGGAGACCAAATTAGTAATCAAGCAATAAATAAGAAGGGAGGGGGAAAGAGGTTGGCCATATTACCAGAGACACATTAGCCTCCTTCAAAAATGAGAACTGACATATAGTAGTGTCATACATAGAACCTGGTAACAAATGGAGAATCTTGTTTTTCATAATGGATTTGTTCTAAAGAAGATAAAAATTTTATGTCTTTTATCATTAAGCAATTGACAAAAAAGAGCATTACCATCTGATAAGAATGTTATTGTTTCTGGTGGCGATGAAAATATATTGGCGGTTGGATGGCTCTCTCTTCAAGTGGAATCCATGACTTCAAACAAAAATAAGGTGTTACATCTATTGTGAAAAATTTGTCTAAGTTATAAAACTTATATAATTTTGATAGAATTCATTTCGAGGATGGTATAAGACTATGCTAAAGGATAGCCAATGAGTGAAATAAAATTTGAGAAGTGTTGTTATCAAAGACATTGGTTTTGATAAAAGTAACATTTTTTACTATTCTATTAAAGAACATGTGAAATTTAAACATGCGGAGAAATAATACCATTTTGAATATCGAAAATATCATTTGAATTAGTTAATGAAAGAAGTTATATGAAGTCATTAAAATGACATTAGATCTGTTTATTTTGGAAGACTGTTGTATATGTGTCAAAATCATAGAATTTGACCATTAGTATTATAAATTTATAAATAAAACTTCTTGACTATCTTTTCATTATAAGACAATTATCGAAAATGACTTATATATAGAAAACACTATTACAAAATCTACTTAAATATTATCCTACAAATCATTATGACACAACTATAATTATCTATGGATGTCTTTATCAAAATTACTATCTCCATATGTATTAAGTATTAGATAATTCTCTGATAAGTTAAAAATTATAAAATTGTTTGTTTAATTAAAAATAATTTACAATCGAGAACGAATTATATGTCTCATCTTTAAATATTTATTTGTTAATAGAATCATGAAGTAAAAATTACACTTTTATAATAATAAATTATTTTTGAAGATAAACTACAGTTTTCACAATTAACACAAGGAAAAAATTGAATGAAAATAAAATATAGTGAAATGGTTGCTGTAAATTAGATTCTTTAGAAGCCTGCAAACCTTGTATTGGTGTTTCTAGTTGGTTGCGGTGGATTGATCAAGGATAGTTTCAGAAAGTGGATATAAGGTTTTACATGTTAATTTGAAATATTTGAATTATGTTGAGCCGAGGTAAAATATAGAGGGTGAACATAAAGGAATTCTAATTTCTTACTACTGTTACTATCAAATAAAAATTCTTTTGAAAATTATAAACATAATAGTAGTTAATTATTTGCAATTTTATTTTTCTTGGCATATAAGATTGTAACGTCATATTTGTTTTAGCTTCATAGATATCATGTGTGAACTGAAGTTATTTACACCAATCCTTGGGAAGAACATTATTGGGTTTAAAGGATTTGTAATTCCTATTGAGATTATTACTTGTCTGCTAATATGCTTGATGAAAAAGAACTTTAACAGATTAAAAGTTTTAAACATTTTAGGATATATGTTTTTAGTCCTTAAAATTTTCATTGAGTGATGAAAGTCCCTAAATTTATTTTTGCCCATACTTTTAGTCTTTATCATCTATTTCCTCCATTAAACGTTGAACTCGTTCGTCATGTGACATTTACATATCAATCATTAACTTAGGGTTTTTATCTTTTTAATCTCTAAACTTTTTAAATTTTTTGTTTGTGGCCCTTAAATTTTTTGTGACTTGTCAAAGTCCTTAAACTTAGGGATGCCATCTTACTTAATTAAATAGATATGACTAAATGTTTGCATCATGTGAATTCACATCATTGTTTAGACAATAAAGTATCACACAATCGGAGATATGTACGGTTATCATTTAACAATGAAAATAGATGACAATTACTAAAAGTATGGATGAAAAATAAGTTTACGATTTTTAACCAATCAACCAAAAGTTTAAGGATCAAAAACATAAATTCTAACAAGTTTAGGTATTATAAAGATAACAAACCCTAAATTTCATGTAAATGCCATATCACTAATTTTTACATGTGGCAAGCTAATGGCCATTTAATGGAAGATATACATTACAATGACTAAAAGTATGGACAAAAAAATAAGTACAAGGTCATTCATCCGTCAACAAAAAATTTAAGTCCCAAAAACACAAATCCTATAAACTTTAGGGACAGTAGTAAACCATTTCTTTTATTTCTAGAATTAATTAATTCGAAAAATATAGAAGGAATCACAACATTTTTTTATATCTCATTGGGGTCAAATTTTTGAGAGTTATTTAATCGATAGATTAATAATTATTTCAAGTCAGGATATGGAGAATTGTAAAAATGATGATTACGTTTCAATTTCTTTGCTTTAAGATCTAAGATGAGAAAGAGATTTAGATAACAATAAAATGTCAATCTGAGCTTGGAACTATATCATGTATTATATCATATTTTTTACAATTTTTCTCAAGTTTTTAGGAACTTCTAAGAAAAATTATTGGAATATTTGTTTGCTTGTCTGTCTATTTGTCAAAGTTAACCAAAGATGAAAAAATGATCCCATTTTGGCTTTTTACATGATGAATCATTGGTGTTTCTACTAGTTTTTTCTTGTTTCCTTGAATCTTTTTATCCATTTGATTGAGGCTAAAATTTTATCATGAATAATTTATTATTAATAATACAAAAAATAATATTAAGGAGACATAAGATTGTAACTTTATAACATTGAAAACTAAATATAAAACATCATCTTTTAGGTTCCTAACATTCAAAATATAAAGGCACACCAAAGTTCAATCAAATATATCATAATAGTTCAGTTTAATTAAGTTTTAACAAAATACAACAAATTTAAATTAATATTTTTTAGGTAACACAATGTTCATTAATATTAAGTTTACATCCAAAATAAAGAAGAAAATGATGAATACTCTTAGGTTGATTTTTCATTTTAAAAAATAAAATAAAATTGCATTTGGCAGTCTTCATTGACCCACTTAATTATTTTTTTCTGATTTTTTTATTTGTGTTTATTGGATAGGTTTCTTCATGGGCCGGCTCAATAGTTTATTTGAATTAAACACTTAACTACTTCATTGATTTTATAGTTTAACAGGACAGTTTGATCTGATTTTCATAACAGTGATGGGAAGCTTCAAAATTTGTGCAATCAATTTCAATGTTTTCATATGCTATATGAAACAGTTGGGTTTTTTTTTCATCTAGGTGGTTTAATTAACTAATATGGAAGAAGGGAGTGATTAACTTTTAACTTCACAAAACAGAAAAATAAAATCAGAAATATTTGATAAAATTCTTAAACAAGAGAGACAAGAAATAGAAGGCTTTCAACAAGATGGAGGTGATTATGCATATATAGCAGGACTTTTGGTATTGGGTTGGCCACCAGCCCACTATCCTTATATGACTACATAGTAGATGCTGATGGGGCCTTAAGATACAATTGATCAAAGTCAACTTCTCGGATTTTTCTTCCTGCACCTCCCTGTTTCTTCCTACACCTCCCAATTTTTCAAAATGACCATAGTAACCTTGTCTTCCTCACTTGTCCATAGCTTGATTTCCTGCACCACTCTCATGATCTCCTTATGGGGGGGCCAAATCCCTCAACTTCCTTCCATGAGCTACTAGCTTTAACTCTCCACGGTCCTACAAAAATTTATATTTCAATACGCCATTATGAAATATGAATCAATTGACAAATAATTAAATATTAGATTGTTGTTATTGGTATACCAAGTGATCCCACATTTTACAAGTATTGTGATCAGCATATTCAGTAAGGACTGATTTGTCCTCAGGTCCACCACCAAGCACAACATCTTCAGGTGCAACATCATCAGCTGCAACAGTTTTGGGAGCTTGGTAAATCTCTTGCTTCTCATCTACAACTACACATCTTTCATGCCTACGTACAGATGTAGTAGGTCTGGTGCTGTCACCACCTCTTGTACGTGGCATATCTGTATAAAAGATAATATGAATGTACAATAATCAGAATTCGAGTCAACATATTTTAAAGATAGTCTAAATATTGTGAACATAGTCAGATACATTCTAACATTAGTAATCAGAGTCAAAGTCAACATAATTAACCTATCCTAACAATTACAATATCATACATATCAATTAACCTATCATAACAAATATAATTTTCTAATTATCAATTAAAATTACAAATTTGCATTTAAATTTTAAAAACAATTAGTATATTGGTGGACTGAAATTATATATAAATCCCACTTTCCTACCCAACAAGGTTTTTCAACAAGAATTTAAAGTTTCAAAATTATGGGACTACTAAAATTGAAGAGAAAATGGTAAAACAAGAAGGGGAATGAGGTGAGAGAGTTTTCAATAGATGGATTGCCTAAATTGTATAACTAACTATAATCAATCAACAAATTGCTCAAAAATAATAGATGGGGTTGGTGATGGAAGAAAGCCATAGAACCATATGATTCTATACATTTTTCGAGGTAATGTTTTTAGAGTTAAAAATGGAAGACAGAAAGAAAGAGGCTTTGAGTTACCTCCATCCAAGGGAAAACAAAACTTCTAATGGTTTTCAAACTAACAAAAAAAAAATTCCATTAGATAGAGTCTTAAAAATATTTTGCATAATGATGTTATTGTCATTGAATTGACTTGCTCAAGTGTCTAATCTTTGTGCAAGATTCATGTTTTTTTTTTCTTTTTTTGAGTTTATTCATGTTTTTTCTAAACCCACTTCAACCTTAGTTTTTTTTTAAAGAATTTAGTTACAAATTACTCATCTAATCATAAAGTATTTTACATGGTAAGATAGATCCTTTTCTGTAATAACTAGTGCAAAAATAGATACTCTATGTAGTTGAGTGTCATTTGTTTTAAAAGATGTAACTACACTTAAAAGTTAAATTTAAATAGTGCAATGATTTATAATAGTTAGGGATAAAAAATGTTCATAGTAGTTGGGTTGCTAAATAATTTTTAAAAATAACAATTTCCTCAATACCATTTTGCATTCCATTCGCTAAATAAATTACGGATAAGTTGATTTAAAGTAATGTTAATCAATCTAGAATTTTGTTATGGATCAGTCAATCTAGAACAGATTTTCAAATTGACAATCATTACTCTGGAGCAACCTGTCCGTAATTGGGCAAGGTAATCCGAAAATGTATGCTTGATTGCATGATCCGTAACATTAGAAAGTATCACAAATAACGCAATCCGAATCACATTTCCAAATTGTATTGTCCAATTACATATAGCTTGATTCGAACACCACCAAACAAAATCCATATCAAGCTATCTGGAACAGTTATAGAAAATATTAAAAAAATGGAAAATGAACATTCATGGTCCAATTACGGATAGCTTGATCCAAATACAATAAAACACAATCCGGACCAAGCTATCTGAGTATATTACAGAAGCCAAAAATAAAAAGAGAAAAGGACGAAAGATACAACTTACCTGGAAAAAATGTTGAAGGTGCGAACAATTATTAACTCACGAACAACCACAAGAAAAAGGAAATATATGAAGCCAATGGAGGTGCGGGGTTACGGGGCGACGAGGAGGTGATTGTGGTGAGGGCATATTTGTCTGTTTGCCTATTTTTCAAATAATGGCAGGGGTGCAGGAAGCAAAGCTCCAATTTCTTAATACAACATAAAACGATGGAATGACTCAATTTTCTTACGTTTCAAAGGTACAGTAATAGGAATAGGAATTCATTACAAACTTCACCCAGGTTATGGATGCTACTATACTAACAACTAGGGCTGGCATTAAACCGAATCAATTACTCGAACACAGTAATTATTTCATTTTTATATTAATTATAACAACACTAATTATTTCATTTGTTATATAATTTTAGTAATTATACATTAAGTGCTTTTATTCTGAAAAAATACATTAAATATTTTAATTGTGTAACACAATTTCAATTATATTAATTGCTTTCAAATAGGTTTTCTCGTTTATGTTAGGTTTTACAATACTTTTACTTTATAGATAAATTAATTTAATAAAAAATAATAATTACAAATCATAGTTGATTCATGTGTTAAATTTCCACCCTAATCAAATTTTCTGGTTTCGTCCCTGCTTCCTTACATTCACCTTTTAAATACTCTCATTTCATAAAGTTCTCTCCTAATATGCATCAGATATATCCTCTTATGTTTTTTATATGATTAATTAAATGGTTAAACAAGTTATAACAAAAGACATAAATCAATTTCAAATGTATATATTTGATCTTCAAAATTTAAATGCACTCCTAATATGATGTGATATATTCTTTCATACTTTTAACAAGAATTGAATGATTTAGCAAGTTATAGGTGAATATCAGAAACCAAATTTGCATGTCTGTGTGTGTATTATCTTAACTTCAAAATTCAAGAGGTCAATTATTTTCATCTGTTTTTTTCAGCAACAACCACGAATATGCCGTTTATCTGAACAACTTTGAATTCCAATAAAGGCTATTCAAGAATGGTCAATGAGGGTGGAGAATCAAGTTGGAATGAAGATTTGAGTTTGGTGGATGGTTTTAGTGGTTTCCATTATTTAGCATTAACCATGACCAACGTAATTTGTGTCGACGATAAATACCGATGTAGCTAGATAGTGTCGACCAACAGGCAGATGCAACTAACGTTAGTATATAAGTCGATGTTGATTGCATTGATTTAGATTTTTCCATGATGTAGATATGATATGTGCCTAGCAAACCATGCTTTCCAAGCTAAAAGAAGCATGAAATTGATCACAAATGAGCAATAATTGTCTACATATGCTGGACGTGTTGATTAATTCTTCTAAATCATACACTCACTCATTTTATGTATTTTCATAGCAAAAAACAAAGAAAAGAAGTGAAGAGAGCAAGATCAAGAAAAACCAAACAAAGTCTCTGCGCTAATAGTGCGGTTCTGGCACAATCCGCGTCAAGAAAATAAATAAAGGCTAAACTCTCTGCCAAGCCTCGCAAACCACGCGATAACTGGCGCAATTCGCACCAAAGAAAGATTCTCAATGTAAACTCTGTCATCTGGCGCGGTTAGCGCCAGCCTATTATGTAGTTGCGCGATTATGGTGGGTAGCAGCGTGAGTGGCATGAGCGACACGGGTTGCGGCTATTCTACTTTACAATGCACGATTTTAAGGGCAGTTTGGGATATTCACTTCCCAAGTATATGTTGGATAATTTCCGTTTTTAATTGATTGATACTTTCTGTTTTTATTTGATTGATATTTTCTGTTTTTTATTTGATTGACCAAATCAAATAATATTTGATGACTTAGGCCCAGCCCATTGTAAACCCAATTCATCCTATAAATAGATGAGTAAGGGTGGAGGCAAGACACACAGAAAATTGAGAGCCTCAAGTGACAGTCTTGAGTGACATATTTGAGCGAGCCTGCGTGCTCTACATTTGAGAAATTCTTAGAGAGGTTGAGTGTACCACCACATTGGTGTGTTTTTGATTCATTGTAACCGATTATTGTTATAGTGGATTTTGATACTAGAGTAGGTCCCGTGAGTTTTTCCTTTTCTCACATTGAGGAAGGTTTTCTCACGTAAAACATATTGATTGTCTCTCTCGCTCCCTTTTGATCTTTTGATTTCCGCTTCCGCAATTTGACATTTGAGGGTCCGAGATACCCAACAGTGGTATCAGAGCCCGTGTTCGACGGGTTCTGAAGGAGACGAGATAGAGACCAGTGGCATAACTCACGACGGAGATATGTTCAAGTTGATCGCGGATAACTTCAACTATTGGAGGTCGATGATGGAAGATCATCTTATCTGCAAGGATTTATATGATCCTATAGTCCTGGAGGAGAAGCCGACTGGTAAGTCGGACAGGGATTGGGAGATCCTGAGTCGCAAGGCCGTGGCCACGATCAGGAAATACATTGACAAAAGCCTCTTTGAGCACGTGTCCGAGTTCACGAACGCGTATGAGTTATGGAACAAGTTAGAGTCCATGATTCAGAAGAAGACTCCCAGGAACAAAGCACACCTGGTCCGCCGGCTTGGGAAGCTAGAATACAAGGACGACATGAGTATGATCGAGCACCTCAACACCTACAAAGGTATTGTGAATCAACTGTCCAAAGCCAATATGAAAATTGATGACGAGATGCAGGCTTTGTTGTTACTGAGTTCGCTACTGGAAAGTTGGGATACTTTGGTGGTGACTTTGAGCAACTCGTTTCCAGAAGAAAAATTGACGATGGATGCCGTGACAGACAGCCTCCTGAATGAAGAAGCCAGGAGAAGAGAACGAGGTGTATCTAGCACGTTTGAGGCTAATGTTGCTGAGAACAGAGGAAAGACCGACTCCCGGGGTCATGGCAAGAGTCGGGATTGAGGTGGACGAGATAGGTCCAGAGGCCAGTCAAGGCCAAAGAATGACTAAGTGCTTCTACTATGGGAAGGTAGGACACAAGAGACCAGACAGCGGGACTCTGTAGAATTATGAACAGAATGGCTATGTGAAGCCAGATCAAATTGTTCCCAGAAGAAGAAGTGATTAGAGCACCAAGGCGGTGGCTGCCAACCTGAATGCCGAGATATTCCTCCTCAGTGAGGAAATGTTGAACATAGTCCATGATGACTGCACCTGGATTGTTGACTCCGGTGCCTCGTTCCACGTCACCCCACATGAGAGATTCTTCTTTGCTTATAGAAAGGGAGATTATGGTGTCATGAAGATGGGAAATCAGGTGACCAACAGGATTGTTAGTGATGTAACCCTGACCAAAGATACAGGATGCCGAGTTATGCTGAAGGATGTGAGGCATGTACCTGACATGCGTTTGAATTTGATCTCGGTTGGAAAACTAGATGATGTTGGGTCAGTAAGTTACTTTGGAGAAAGTAGATGGAAGCTAACCAAGGGAAGCTTAGTCGGGGCTCGAGGAAAGAAAGAAGGCTCCTTGTATGTCATGCAAGGAAAGACCAATGGCGGAGAAGTCAATTCTGTCTGGGATGGACCAAGCTTGGAGTTGGGGCACAAGCACCTCGGTCATATGAGCGAGAAAGGACTCCAGATATTGGAGAAGAAATAACTACTGACCGGGTTGAAGGGTCAAGTGCTGGAGAGTTGCACGCACTGCCTAGCTGGAAAGCAGCACCGGGTTTCGTTTGTGACACTGGATCAACCCAGATGACAAAGGAAGATTCTCGACCTCGTCCATACTGATGTCTGCTCCATGTCCGAAAGATCACTTGGAGGAGCTCAGTACTTTGTTTCTTTCGTTGATGACCACTCTCGCAAGGTATGGGTATATTTGTTGAAGACAAAAGACCAGGTACTCCAATCTTTCAAAGAATTCCATGCTATGGTGGAAAGGGAGACTGGCATGAAGTTGAAAGTTGTTCGTTCCGATAATGGTGGTGAGTATTGCGGTCCCTTTGATGCTTTCTGCAGAGAAGCCGGGATCCGAGTTGAGAAGACGCCCCCGAAGACGCCCAAATGAATGGACTGGCCGAGAGGATGAACAGCCTATTGAAGATAAGGTACGAAGTATGTTGTCCAATGCCAGGTTGTCGAAAACATTTTGGGGAGAGGCCGTCAGAACTGTTGTTGACTTGATCAACCTGTCTCCATCTCGACCGCTTGAAGGAGAAGTTCCAGAGGAAGTCTGGACCGGTCGAAGAACAACTTATGAACACCTGAGAATGTTTGGATGTCGAGCCTTCATGCATGTCTCTAAAGATGAAACAGCGGAGTTGGATGCGAAGACGAAGGAGTGCATATACCTCGATTCGTCGAAAACCGAGTTTGGTTTCAGACTGTGGGATCCAATCAACAAGAAGATTGTGAGAAGCCGAGATGTAGTCTGTTGATTTGAGGGGGAGCTGAATAAAGATCAAGTGAAGATTCAAGCAAGGTTCAAGACTTGGATGTTTTGGCTTTCAACATGGATCAAGCTTTGAAGAAATGATGTTTTTGATTTCAATGTAAAAGGACTGAAAGCATCGTGATGATCCAAGTTTTGATTACATATCATTCATATATTATTTAAGCATTGCATCATATAGAAGCTAAGTAATTGGTTTGAAACTTAGGAAAAAGCTAGGTGTTTTCTAAAAGATAGTATATAGTCGTTTTAATCGATTACTGG
>PYAF01000619.1:104491-118362 GCA_007407185.1 Glycine tomentella
TTTATATCATATCTTGTGTGAATTATATCTTGTGTGTTGTGAATTCTTCTTTGAAAGTTTATTCTTTAGGCATAACAAATCTTGGATTGATTTTGGATAAAGTTTTCAATTGGTTTTGTGATAAAGATCCAAAGGGCATTAAACTCTGATTTCAAACTCTGATATTGTTAAAAGAAAATTTTATTTTACCAAGGTTAACAAATTCACCCCCCCTCTTGGTTAAGTGTGAGTGTTTCTTATTTTCCACATAGTCTTCCATGAGGATGAGACCATCCATGACATCTCGAAGCCCCAAGTCCGGGTTATTGTCCAAAGAGAAGAACCCGTCCCTCGTGAAAGTACTGAAGCAAGGGGAGAAACCAGTGAAGAAATCGTTGAAGGCGATGTTGAAGATGATGACCAGCAAGAAGCTGATGATGTCGGGATCTAAGTTGAGAATGAAGAACCGGGTTCTGAAGCGATGAATGAAGAACAACCAAGATACCCCACTCGAGAAAGAAGACCTTCTACAAGGTACCCTTATGATGAAAACACCATCATTGCTGAAGATGGTGAGGCTCAGAGTTATGATGAGGCCGTGATGAGCTCAAAGAAAAGAGAATGGGAGAAGGCAATGCAGGAAGAGATGAAATCCCTGCATGAGAATCAGACCTATGAGCTGACCGAGCTACCTAAAGGAAGACGAGCTCTGAAGAACAAGTGGGTGTACAAGATCAAACAGGAAGAGAACGGGCAGAAGTCGAGATACAAAGCCCGGATTGTGGTGAAAGGTTGCAATCAGAAGAAATGAGTTAATTTTGAAGAAATCTTCTCTCCTGTTGTGAAGATGACCTCGATCCGAACTGTGTTAGCTATGGCAGCTACAATGGATCTTGAGGTACAACAGATGAATGTGAAGACCGCATTCCTTCACGGTGAGCTGGAGGAGGAGATATAAATGGAGCAACCTGAAGGGTTCCGAGCTCCAGGATGCGACGTCATGGTATGCCGGTTGAAGAAGAGTTTCTATGGCTTGAAACAAGCACCTCGACAGTGGTACAAGAAGTTTGATTCCTTCATGACAGAGCACAAGTTCAAGAAGACGGAAGCTGACCATTGCATATTTGTGAAGAGGTATGAGAACGGAGGCTTTCTAATCCTTTTGTTATATGTTGACGACATACTGATTATAGGGCAAGACAAGATGAAGATTGTCGGATTAAAGAAGGCATTAAGCTCAACCTTCGCTATGAAGGACCTCGGCCCTGTAATGCAGATTCTCGGAATGAAGATAATCCGGGACAGAACGAAGAAGCTATTGTGGCTAAGTCAAGAGAAGTATGTTGAGAAGATCTTAAAGAGATTCATCATGGACAAAGCCAAGACAGTTAGCACCCCCTTGTCGGGCACATGAAGCTGAGTAAAAAGCAATGTCCGAGGTCTAATGAAGACAAAGACGAGGTGCTGAAGATCCCATACCAATCTACTGTCGGAAGCTTGATGTATGCAATGGTTTGCACTAGACCCGACCTGGCATATGTAGTTGGTGTGGTGAGCCGGTTTCTATCGAATCTTGGCAAGGATCATTGGGAAGCAGTGAAGTGTATCTTCAGGTACCTCAGAGGTACAACCAATCTATGTCTCTGATTTGGAGAAGGTGAAGCAGAGTTGCAAGGCTACTCGAATGCCGATTTGGGGGGAGACTCTGACTCGAGGAAGTCGACGACTGGATATTTGATGAGATTTGCTGGAAGAGCAGTCTCTTGGCAATCAAAAATGCAGAAGTGTGTGGCACTTTCAACGACCGAGGCCAAGTAATTGTCGTGACTGAGGCAAGCAAGGAGATGCTGTGGATGAAGAAGTTCCTCATGGAACTTGGCCATGACCAAGAAAGTACGAGCTGATGTGTGACAACCAGAGCGCAATTCATCTTGCGAGGAACTCAACGTATCACTCCCGCACCAAGCACGTTGATGTAAAGTATCACTGGATACAGGATGCGGTGGAGGATGGGAAGCTCACACTAGGGAAGGTGCACACCAATCAGAATTGGTCTGACACGATGACGAAGCTGGTACCAGCAATAAAGTTTGAAGATTGCTGTGAAGGAGCCGGGCTGAGGAACTCGGCATGATGAAGCCGAGGTGAGAAGGCCGGGTTGTTGGAGTTGAAGACCTCGGTCTCATTGAAAAATGGAAGGGGAGATTTGTTGGATAATTTCCGTTTTTAATTGATTGATACTTTCCGTTTTTATTTGATTGATATTTTCTGTTTTTTATTTGATTGACCAAATCAAATAATATTTGATGGCTTAGGCCCAACCCATTGTAAACCCAATTCATCCTATAAATAGATGAGTAGAGGTGGAGGCAAGACACACAAAAAATTGAGAGCCTCAAGTGACAGTCTTGAGTGGTATATTTGAACGAGCCTGCGTGCTCTGCATTTGAGAGATTCTTAGAGAGTTTGAGTGACCACCATTGTTGGAGAGGTTGAGTGTACCACCACATTGGTGTGTTTTTGATTCATTGTAACAGATTATTGTTATAGTGGATTTTGATAATGGACTAGGTCCCGTGAGTTTTTCCTTTTCTCACATTGAGGAAGGTTTTCTCACGTAAAACATATTGATTGTCTCTCTCACTCCCTTTTGATCTTTTGATTTCCACTTCCGCAATTTGACATTTGAGGGTCCGAGATACCCAACAGTATAAATAGAAATAACCACAGCTGAGATTGGGAGTTACACACACTTAAAAAATATCAAGAACAAAGGAAAAGGAAGGAGCTTAGGAAGTGTTGGCTAGGGCAAGGAGATTGAAGACCAAGTGAAGAGATGCTTCTCTTCTTCTTTCTCTTTGATGTTCCTAGGCTAAGCATGCTTTATTTTGTATTTTTGAAGTCAAACATGAATAGGTTTGGCTAGTTCTCTATTGTAGTTAGGGCCAAAAATTTGATGTAAACCCTTTTTGGTTTTGGATTGGTTGCTATTATTCTTTAATGCTACGTTATTTTACTTTACCTTGTGTTGAAAAGCATTTATCTTTGTTAGACTTGATCACTCTAATAAGATTTGTGAGAGTTAGGTTTTACAATAGGAATGTTGGGATTCTAATTTTTGACTGCGGTAAAGTAACAATTTTTACATTATCTAGGAATAGAAATGTATGATTGCAGGTGAATTGATGCATCTAGCTTAATGCTTAATCCAAGAGAGATTACTAAGGGATTAGGGTCTTTAAATGGGTCAAAGGGTTATAGTCACTAAGGAATTAGGATTTAACTACCTTTTCGTGTGAAGGTGCATTATCTGAGTAACTAGAGTAATCGAATGTAATAATCAATCCAAGAAAGTGGGTAAGCAGAAGGTGAGTGTGCCCTGGCTACAATTCCTTCACATATTTTCTTAAAACCAACTATCATTGTTCTTGCATTCTTATTGTATTTTGAATCTTGTCATTTAAGTTCCTTATTTCAAAAGACACTAGAGACTTTCAACCAAACATTATTCATCCAACTTCTAGATAATAGTTGTGCTAAAATTCGGTGCATCAATCTTCGTTGGAACGATATTCTATTTATCATTTTATTACTTTGGAACGATTGATATACTTGCCGAGACCGCAACAAGATGCTACACATAGTGTCGACTACATTTTTTTAATTGAGTATCGTTGGCCCCAATGCGAACACAACTTTTTTTGCATTGAGCTTCATTGCTTCGGTTGAAAAACTAATGCAAAGTCAACATTAATTTAACATCGACTTTCGCAATTTCCTGTTGACTTATGGTCGACACTAGATCACAATTTTCTTGTAGTGTTAAATGCTTAGATCTAATTAAAAAAAAAATCTTTACAATAGTTTAATAGATTCAATTTGTAAATATTTTAAGTAAAAAATTAGAATTTGAAAGTTTTAGGAGGAACAAAATTAATAGAAAATCAAAATTGCTTAATTTTGAAAGTAAAGAATTTTAATTGACTCGTAAAAAAAATAGAAAATTAAAATCACAAATAATTCAAACAAAATTTTGTTCAAATTATTTTAAAAAAATAATTATTTTGTTGTCATTTTCTTGAAACTTTTTTTTAATAATGATTATATACAAAAGTAGTTTCTAAATATTTTATGAAATTAAATTCTTAAAAATAATCAACAATATTGTTTAAATACGTTGTATTCTAGCCATTCTTCATTGTACGCGCGAATACTAACAATAGTTAGTCTGACTCAAATAAATCAATAAAATAAAATAAGGGAAGAAACTTAAACATTAGGAGTAAATAAATAAACAAACAAATGTCTTCCCAAGGCAATTTCTTTCTTCCAACGCATGCTCATATGGGCATTTTTTCATATATGATCGAACGATATACACTGTTGAACATTCAATTAAATATATGAAAAAAGTCTAAGAGGTGGAGGGGTGTTCACTATTATATATTTCAGGCTAATATTCGAATATGAAATTTCTTGTGGGTCTATTGGTTAGTTGTACGTACTAATTTAACAATAAAAAAATTCACATGACTCCCATGATCATGTGTTCAGTTCGACTCCACCTAATAACATATTTTGACTTTGGCTTACATGCATTCATAAAAAATAAAAATAAAACGATTGAGATCAATCTATCTCTCTCTTATCCATATATGTGCCATTGTGTGTTTTGGATGCATATGAGAAAACATTTTTAAATAAAATCGACTACGAATAATTGATTTTGATTAAAATTAATTTTGAAATAAAATAATTTATATTTAGATGTTTTATTTTAAAAGTAAATTAAATAAGTGATAAATCTCTTAATCTCAATATAAATTTTTTTATCTAATACAAAATTATCCAAAGTAAATCCAAATATATAAATATTTACTTAAAATTATATTAGCTGTTATTTCGACAAAATTTTAGATTACCAAACATATATAAATCCAAATATTCACTTAGAGATGCTTGTATACATATGTTTTACTGGTTAACTAACATCGTTCTATTCCCTCAAAAATAAAAAGCTAATTAACATCGTTCTAAAGTACTATGAGAAGCAACATTTTTTTAACGTCCGTTTATGGAAAGACAAACACACTATTTATCTTACAATCCAAGTTCCAACGACAATTTGGGTTAGCAAGTATAGCATTACAAATTAAACATCGTTGTTAGTTGAACAACAAAAGACAAAGCAAGCATAGAATTAATAAAGCAAGGAAAACGGTATTACTCATATTTTGTCTTCTTTTAGGTAAGGTTTGGTATAAGAAATGTTTGAATATTTTTGTAAAAATGAATTGGAAATAAAGCATCTTATGTTTGATAAAAGAGAATAATAATATTTTTAACAATAAAGGACTGGATAATTACCACATTTTTGGTTCATAAATTTGAAAAACGGTAACAATTTAGTTTATAAAAAAAAATTATGGTTTAGTAATTGAATGTGTAAAGAGTGTAAATTTTTTTTTTCTGAATTTTATAATTTAAAATTAAATTAATTCTTAAACATTTTAACTTATTGATAAAATAATTTCAAGAAAGAACACGGCATAATTGTTACAATTTTTTATGCAATCAAGACAAAATTAATAAAAATTATTTTTTCAAGATTTACATTGTCATCATTTTACGCGGACTAAAAGAGTCGTCTACTCATAAATTATTCTCTATAATATTAATAAACGAAGAAATAGAAATAAAATTTTCTTATCTCCAAAAGTAGAAATGAAATTTCTCATGATAAACGACTAAATGAGTGTATGTATCATTCTAAGTTTTTCATAATAATTGATGGTAAATATATTACTTTTAAAAGCGATAAAAAAAATACATTTTATAAATCAAAATGTCATTCTCGACAAAGAATGATACAAATGAAAAATTCCCGTTAATGAAAAGCAACATCAACTTTAAGGTTTTTCTTTTTCTTTTATTTTTATTTTTATGATACTCAACAGTAAGATTATGCATAATTGAATGATACCTACCGTTTAGGTCGATCCACTGAAATGGAAATCTTCGTTATCATGCTGACAAAAGTATAATAATTCATAACAATATTCTATACCAAAAAGTCATTGACGTGATTTGAAAATTATATCTCATAATTAAACATTAAAATTTGGTATTCAGTTTGAAAACAAATTCGCTACTAAAAATACCACTTCTATAATGGATCAATCTAGTAAAAAGAGACTAGTTAAGTGCTAAATGACAACATCAAATACCTCCTAGCTATAAAAATAAAAATAATACTAGTATTCTATGTAAGGTAGGGTCATTGTTTTGAGTAATCCAAAATTGCTAAGAGTCCCATCTCGGAAGCTACCAAAAAAGTCAATAAATAATTAGACGGGTCAGCATCCAAACGCGTAGAATGCAATAAAAAAAATTCTTGTTCTTCAAACTAAGGTAGTCTAATTTTTCTTCCTTTATGGCAAAACACCACCATTTCACAAAATCCAGTTATGACTTATTCCATGGTTTACTTTGAACGGTGCAATAGCTCTGAGTTAGTGTCTCTGACCAATCTATTGTCTGCATTCCATTTTCAAAATATCACATTCTAATCTAATTCTCTTAACCTTCCTCTGCACTCTACACTTCTTCAGCACAACTACTACACTTTTGGCCACCATCCCTTGCAAAAATTAGGAGCGTTTAAGAAGATAAAGAGTGGAGAACACGGGCCATAAGGGTCTTGTTCATGAGTCTTAAACTTTACGAGACCAACATTTGTTCCTTGACTATTTTAGTGTTGTGTTGTGTGGTTGTCACTCAGAGTGGACACCAATGAGAATTACATTAGTTTCAGTGCTTTCTTTCTTTCTCTGTCACTTGATATATCTTAGTATGTACATTTCTGTCACTACTGGGCAATGTCTCGAGGATCAACAATTGCTGCTGTTTCAACTGAAGAGCAACCTCACATTCAACCATGAAAATTCCAGCAAACTCAAGTTGTGGAATCAAAGCGTTGAGTGCTGTGATTGGAGCGGTGTAAGCTGTGATGATGAGGGAAGCGTCATTGGCCTTGACCTGAGTGGAGAATTCATCAGTGGTGGATTTGATGATTCAAGTGTTATTTTCAGTCTTCAACATCTCCAGGAATTGAATTTGGCTTCTAATAATTTCAATTCTGCCATCCCATCTGGATTTAACAAGTTGGACAAGTTGACTTATCTGAATTTGTCATATGCGGGCTTTGTGGGGCAGATTCCAATAGAGATTTCTCAGCTGACAAGGTTGGTTACTCTTGATATCTCTTGTCTTTCCTACTTAACTGGGCAAGACCTGAAACTAGAGAACCCCAATCTACAAAAGCTTGTCCATAATCTCACCAGTATTAGGCAACTGTATCTGGATGGTGTAAGTATAACAGTTCCAGGACACGAATGGTGCAGTGCCTTGTTGTCGCTGCATGACCTGCAGGAACTTCGCATGTCACATTGCAATCTCTCAGGACCTTTGGATCCTTCCCTGGCAACACTTAAGAATTTATCAGTCATTGTTCTTGATCAAAACAATTTATCATCCCTAGTGCCAGAAACATTTGCCCATTTGAAAAATCTGACTATCTTAAGTCTTGTTTATTGTGGGTTGCATGGAACTTTTCCACAGGAGATATTCAGCATTGGATCATTGTCAGTCATTGACATATCGTTCAACTATAATCTCCATGGTTTCTTTCCAGACTTCCCAAGCAATGGATCTCTTCAGATTTTAAGAGTAAGTAACACAAGCTTCTCTGGAGCATTTCCAAACTCTATTGGTAACATGAGGAACTTATTTGAATTGGATTTTTCTTATTGTCAATTTAATGGAACACTTCCCAATTCACTGTCAAACCTCACAGAACTTAGTTACCTGGACTTGTCATTTAACAACTTCACAGGTCAAATGCCATCATTTGGTATGGCCAAAAACCTCACGCACTTAGACCTTTCTCATAATGGTTTGAGTGGTGCAATTCCATCATCTTCTCACTTTGAAGGACTGAATAATCTTGTCAGCATTGACTTGGGTTATAACTCAATCAATGGGAGCATTCCTTCATCTCTTTTCACACTCACACGGCTGCAAAGGATTCTGCTTTCCCACAATCAGTTTGGTCAACTAGATGAATTCACAAATGTGTCTTCTTCTAAATTAAACACCCTCGATTTAAGTAGCAATAGTCTTTCAGGGTCTTTTCCAACATTTATATTCCAGCTCAGAGCACTCTCTATCCTCCAACTTTCTTCAAACAAGTTCAATGGATCAATGCATCTAGATAACATTTTGGTTCTCAGAAATTTAACTACACTAGACCTTTCAAACAACAACTTATCAGTCAAAGTGAATGTTACAAATGTTGGCTCATCTTCCTTTCCCAGCATTAGCAATCTAAAATTGGCATCCTGCAACTTGAAAACTTTCCCTGGTTTCTTGAGAAATCAGTCCAGATTAACCACTCTAGATCTCTCAGATAATCATATCCAAGGGACAGTTCCCAACTGGATTTGGAAACTACAGATTCTTGAAAGCCTTAATATTTCTCATAATTTGTTGACTCATTTGGAAGGACCTTTGCAGAATCTTTCTTCCAATTTGTTTTACCTTGACCTTCATCAGAATAAACTTCAGGGGCCAATACCTGTTTTCCCTAGAAATACGTTGTATTTGGATCTTTCAAGCAACAATTTTAGCTCTGTTATCCCACGAGACTTTGGTAATTACATGTCTTTCACATTTTTTCTCTCTCTCTCAAACAATACTTTGAGTGGCAGCATCCCTGATTCCCTCTGCAATGCTTTATATCTTGAAGTGCTTGATCTTTCCAATAATAACATTTCTGGAACAATTCCCTTATGTTTAATGAAAATGAGTGAGAACCTTGGGGTGTTAAATCTGAGAAAGAACAATCTCACAGGTCATATCCCAGATAGTTTTTCAGCTTCCTGTGCTCTAAGGACTCTGGATCTCCATCACAATAAATTAGACGGAAAGATTCCAAAATCTCTTTCTAATTGCACAACATTAGAAGTGTTAGACTTTGGGAAAAACAAGATTAAGGATGTCTTTCCATGCTTGTTGAAGAACATAACCACACTCCGGGTCTTAGTCTTGCGACAAAATAAGTTTTATGGTCGCATTGGATGTCCAAAGACCAACGGCACGTGGCACAGGCTTCAAATAGTGGATCTAGCCATTAACAATTTCAATGGCAAGCTACCTGCAAACTGCTTCACAAGGTGGGAAGCAATGATGTCTGATGAAAACCTAGCTGAATCCAAGGCACATCACATACGATATCAGTTTCTTCAATTTGGTAGTCAAATATATTATCAGGATTCAGTGACAGTTACTATCAAAGGTAAACGGATGGATCTGGTTAAGATTCTAACTGTCTTCACTTCAATCGACTTCTCATCCAACCATTTTGAAGGGGAAATACCAAAAGAGCTATTTGACTTTAAGGCACTCTATATACTTAACTTGTCAAATAATGCTTTTTCTGGCCAAATTCCACCATCAGTAGGAAATCTGATGGAGCTTGAGTCCTTAGACCTATCAAACAACTCACTGGAAGGAAACATTCCCTCAGAACTTGCAACTTTATCCTTTCTATCATTCCTGAACCTCTCTTTAAATCATCTGTTTGGGAAAATCCCCACTGGTACCCAAATTCAATCATTTCAAGAAACTTCTTTCATTGGTAATAAAGGATTGTGTGGCCCTCCGTTGACTGCAAACTGCACTTCCAACACCAGTCCTGCAACTACAGAATCAGTCGTGGATTATGATTGGCAGTACATAGTCACTGGAGTTGGTTTTGGGGTTGGTTCTGGAGTAGCTGTTGCTACGTTTATGATCCGGGAGAGAGGAAGGAAATGGAGCAATGATACCATTGACAAATGTCTTATTCAAGTTTTTCCTTTGTTCGGGTTAGCTTATATCCCCATTGAGGATGATGATGCAGAAGAGAACAACGATGAATCTAGTGAAGACGAAGAAGAAGAAGATTATTGGGATTATCCAGGCTTCAGAGGAAGGTATTGTGTTTTCTGTTCCAAACTTGACATCACTATGAAGAAGGTCATTCATGACCCCAGTTGCACATGTTACCCCTCATCATCAGCTTCAAATTCTTCTCATTCATCAAAATCATTTTCCCCTTAGTCTCACACACAAGATGATCATCTGTTTTCGTAGTATTTTTTTTTTTTTATTAGTCATGTTATTTTTTCAGTCATTCTAATAGGGGGCAGCTTGAACCTATCAGAAAATGATAATTTATGACAGTTTTTTTATGAGTAATTTATGACAGTTTAAAACGCGTACTCAATTAAAAAAAAATTACATTATCAAGGATTTAATTAAATAAATAGTTTAGAAACTTACTTTAAAATTTCCAAATAATTCAGAAATTAGTTGAGTAATTTAACCCTTTATTTATTACAAAAATATCATCATACTTTTTTTGAAAGAAAAATTATTAGCAAATATCAAAACAATTTTTTTTTTCTGTACATAGAAAATACAAAAGTTAGTTCTAAGTTTTTCTATTTTTGGGTTAAGTACAATTTTAAGAGGAAATGTCACTTCATTGTAAGATAAGAAAAACCTCTAAACTCAAAAATCATTTCCAAATATACTTACTAATTTGTTTAAGCTTATTTTTTAAAATAAGTATTTTAAATAAAATAAGCAGTTTTATGATTTTTGATGTGTTTGTTTAAATCATTTTTACTTAAAATAGCTTTATGTTTTTTTCAAGAAGCAAATCTTATATGTTTATTAAAAAAATATTTATATAAAAAATGTTTATTTTAAAATTATTTTTTTTAAGTTTAAACAAACTCACCCATAATTATCCAACCTAGATAAATGAATGGGGGTTTAAACTTGCAACATATTATTTGCAAGACCATAGTTTTAGTCATTTCAATTTTCTAAAAAATTTTATGTTAAACATAATTATTTATCGGACACCCATTATTTACTAAAGTAAAGTCTGTTACATAACGAAAAGAATTAACATGGGTTCATTCACAAACATAATTAAAAGACCAAAATAGGAAAACGCAAAAACGTAATAGACTAAGATGATATTTTAGCAAATGATTAAGTCTTTGTTGTTGAAATGGAACATATATTTTAGTGTTTTCTTTTCTTTTTTAACCTGTCATACATGACTTACCATTATTTTGTATTGAGTTTAGCTTTAAAATAATTAAATTATAATTATATTTTAATTTCTTGTTTTAAAATTTATTTTTCTCAAATTAATTACTTTTAAATTAAAACTTAATACTTCCGTATTATAACTATTTATATTTCCAACTTAAAAAAATCAATTATCTTTTTACACTTTCTTCTTCTAAACTTAAGCATTCTTTAATTATTTTATATGGATTAAAGATACATAGTTTTTTTTTATATCAAATTAAGTATTTTTCTTTGGATTTATACTTTTCAAAAATTTTATTCGAATTAAAAAATAATCATACAATGTATTGAATGCTTGTTAATATTTCAATATCTTTTCAAAATATAATGTTTTTATTAAATAAGTCCCTCATTAATTTTTAAAAGTTATAAAAGAAATCATATAATTTTGATCTATAGTGAGATAATAGAAGAAAAATATTTTAGTAAATATAAGGATAAAAATAAACTAAATTTAAATATAATCCAAAAATGAAACTATAAATTTAGGAATTTATAAAAACTTATTTGGAGGGTACGTATGCGTGTGTACGTGGTCCTTTTGCTATGATCTAATTTTTAGGGTTCGACTGTAGGCGAATCACAATCAAGACATGATAGTCGAACATGTCCACAAGGCCATCCTCCAACAATTGAGTTTCCTTATTCATTGAATATTCTGGAATCTCTGTTTGAAATTTGAATATATAAGTGTTGGCTGATATCAGTGATATATCATATAGGAGTGTGGAGTATAAGTATTGTTCAATTGAGTCAAGCCCTCTACTCAAGAAGCGAGATATAAAGATGCTATTCCAAAAGTACCCTTAACAGAAATGTGATTCCATAAAAAGAACACGAAAACACATAACCACTATACATTAGACCTACATTTGAAATGAACAATAAAAATGAAATGGAATCATGTCTTTATTTTTTTCTTTTTTAGGAAACTGAATTTCATTGTGTATTTTGGAAAAAAATCACAACATAATGTATTTTGAAAAAAAATGAACAACAGCCTTATAGTACCGAATATCTCTATTTGGATTAAATAAAATTATAAATTAATTAAATAAGATATAAAATAATTGAAATACTTATCAAACATGTTCAAATTAACTCCTTTGTAGTACTGAAGCCTTTTTATGTTTTTTTTCTTCTTCTTCTGAAAACTTTCTATATATGTTTGTTTTACTCAAGATATTTTATAACAAATGAAAACCATTTTCTTAAATCCATAATAGAATTAATGCATTAAGAGACAGAGAGAGAAATACTCGAAATATTATTTGATATACTCTTTTGAATAAATATTATTTAATTGGTTAATTTTAAATGAAAAAATTATATAATTTTTTGGTTTCTTACATTATATTTATTGATCCTTCCTTCTAATTTAATAAATTTTAATCAATTAGATCGAAAAAGTTTGTTTGAAGAAATATATTAAAAGATCGTACTCTTAATAAAAACAATTAAGTTCACGAACAACCGCCTAATATTGATTTTTATTTTTATCGTTGTCTCTACGCAAAGCTATATTTCATAGTAGGATGCGAAATTAAGAGCATATTTGGAATAACTTATCATCTAAAATTTCTGCTATGGAAACATCAATCCTAATTGTCATCTCACGAATAGTGAGACATGAGTTTTACCACACTACTCTGACTATATAAGTGGGACCCAAACCTAATCAAACAATCTACCTATCTATATTCAGCATCAAATCAGTTATCAAAAGCTTCACCTACTCCTTCATATCTGACTTTTGTTGGAGAACTCCACCAATGTATCCCAAATTTTTTAATTATTTATTTAAATGTCACGCATCTAAATTTATTTCTAGTCTATCATGTGGCGTAATTTGTTGGACAAGGCATTGAAATACGTTGGGTGATGCGGCAGAAGACTGGTCAATGAGCCAATGATCAGCCAGAAATGAGCAGGACACGTGGCAGCAGCCAGGGATTTCACTATGACAAGCAGCTAAATACGTGTCCTATTTCGCTTGGGGCTATAGTGAAATAGGTGGGTGTGTGACATGTGGCTTGTAGTGAAATAGGTGGGTGTGTGACACGTGGCTGGACCCAGTAATTCGCTACCAAGCCCAGCGAAATAGGTGTCCTATTTTGCAACCCAACCAGCGAATTACAACCACACCCTCCAGCTATATAAACACACCCCTTCCATTTGTATCTCGTCTGACACTTTGTTTTCATTTGAATCCTCTCTAAATTTTTTGTGAATCTTTGCAAAATGAATGGTAGTGGAAATGGTTTAATCACCATTGTATATTATAATGGGAGGAGATATGTTGGACCTAATGGTCAAGTGTTTGAAGGAAAAAGCAAAATGTTTCGTATGCCTCCAGGATGCAGCTATTATGATTTGATGAAAATCATATACAAGAATTTGTGATTACAACGGGGTCAATCTGTATCTCGATTGAGTGCTAGATGTGCATCTGGGAACCCGATGCAGTGGGTTGGTGTGGCCAATGTAACGCCCCCAATTTCTAATCAGGGACATTACCGTAACACCCCGTGTGCACCCGATGTGTTACCCTTAAACGTATCATAAGAGCGTTATCAGCGTTAACTGAACGCAGTGCGGAAGCGATAGAATCGTTTTTCTCGATATCATTATGCATGAGATACAAAACACCACATAAAACATCAACATAAGCCCCTGCTGAT
>PYAF01000621.1:3561-17335 GCA_007407185.1 Glycine tomentella
AATCCTGAGAGCTTGCCCTAACGAGGTTCACGTTTGCTTAATTCGTGTAATGACGTTTTAGGTTAATCTTCGCTTAGTAGATTAATCTGGACTGATAAGGATTAAGTAGGACAGTATCTTTCGTGAACCGAGGATATTAGAGGCGCAATCTGTTCGAAGGGTCTGACTTGTTTTAATCACTGCAATTAATTTCGTGTTTTTGTTTTATTTTATTTTATATATTCCTGCATTCTGTCAAAAACCCCCTTGCACGTTTAATCCCTTAAACATAGACAATTGGTCCTTGAGAGACGACCTAGGAGTCACTTCCTAGTACTACATTTAATCTGTATTAATTTGACCGAGTGCGACCTCGCGATCAGGAAGCAGACTCAAGCCGTATCTAGGTGGTGAATTTGAAAGACTCACCACTATGATACAACTTCAAGACATTTGAGCTGCAACGCATCCAACTAACATGACGTAAAAGAAGCACTTCTAGGAGGCAACCTAGAAAGGTATATTTTCTTTTTCTTATGTTTATATATATATATATATATATATATATTTCTAAAAGTAGTAAATATAAGGTAGAATATAAATAAGTAGTATAAATTGTATATATTATAAATAATATCTCTTATTCCTAAAAAAAAAAAGCAGCTTTAACTCGCCCAAGCGAGTGAACATAGGCAGAATTGGTCACCTAGGCGAGCCTACACGTACAGATCACAAACAGCCAGGTACAAGCTTTTGACTTAGTGATTTTTACTTGCTTTCATTTGCACCATTTACCTTGGCTGTCCATTTCTGTTTCCTTTCTTCATCAACTCGCCCAGGCCGTGCATCCATCCAAATTCCTTTGCTTTCATTTCATTTTTAATCACCAAGTAAGAATCCTTTTCATCCAAGGTTTTGTTATGTTTTTCCTAAAATTGTTGTGTTGCATGTTTATGTTATTTGTCCATCAACAAAAATCCTTTCTCTTCATGTCTAGGTTAGAAATGTTAAATGATGATTCTGTTCTGTTTTGAGCACTTTTGTTGTACATATGCAATTGGTCACTTCTCCTTCTCATTTCTTTGAAAATTTTGGTGTAGGTATATGCCAAGTTAACCATTTCAAGGTCTAAAATTTTGTGCACACCAGGTGTTTGTTAAAATGCCACAATGAAATCAGTTTATATGTTGCACACTAATGGTTCGCAAAACTGATTTTAAATACCCTCCATGTTTGTCATGATCATAACTTAGGCCAAAGCATTCAAATAGAAGCATCAATTTGTGCATTTTTGTGTAAAGAACATGGCCTTTTATTTTGACATGGTAAAACACTAAAATACAAAACCTATAACTTAGGAAATTTCAGCATTAAGTGTTATACCAAAAACGTGGTCACTGTATATACAACCATGGGCTGAATTACTTGCTTCAACTTATGCATTAGAAACATAATAATTTTTGCTATAAGTGTCTTGATGTCACTTCACATAAGGCTGCCACTTATCCATCATGATTGTTACAAGCTTAAATCTGTTTTAAGTTATTTCAGATGGCTCCTAAGAAGTTACAGAATAAAAGAGCTTGCAAGGAAGGTTCCAGTGCACCTCCACCTGAGGATTTTATTTATGATGAGCAGAGGTTTAGAAGCAAAGAGCACCAACTCAGGTTTGAAGCAATCAAGAATTGGTCTTTCCTTAAAGAGACAAGAGTTCAGCTATTAAATGAGGAATATCCATAATTTATAGCTGAACTTGACCGACATAGATGGGGACCACTAGCTACACTATTGCAGAAATTCGACCCTAAAATTGTGCTAGAATTTTATGCCAATGCATGGCCTTTGGAGGGAGCATTGCTTGACAAGCGCTCATTTGTCAGAGGTCAGTGGATTCCCTATGATGCTAATGCCATAAATCAGTTTCTAGGCAATCCACTAGTCCTCCCAGAAGGACATCTCTGTGAATACATGGAAAGGCGTAACAACTTTGACGAAGAAGAAATGAGACAGCTCCTATGCATTCCAGGGAGTGACTTCGCTCGCAACACAGCAGGTAACAGGGTAAGATTAATGAGAACAAATATGACCACCCTTACTCAAATTTGGATGACCTTCCTGTTAAGCAACATTATGCCTAGTGACCACAACTCTGATCTTCCTATGCTTAAGTGTCAACTAGCCTTTAGTATTATAACTCAGCTTAGCATTGACGTGGCTCAAATAATCTCTGATGATATTCACCAATTTGTAATCTTAGAGCCACCTAGGCATCCACTTAACCCTGAGCGAGCCAATAGGGCACTTGGATTCCCTGCACTGATTACTGGTTTATGTCAGCTTTTTGGAATCCAAGTACACCCTTCTAGGACCATTTGCCCTCTGATTAACCGTGCTTTTATTGAAAAATATTGTTTAGCTAGACAGGTAGAGCAGCAGCCCGCTCATGAGCCAGCTTCTTTGGAGTCTATATCTGCCAACATGCAGAGAATACAACTTCAAATGCACAAATACATGCAGCATATAGCAGAGCAGCAAGCTGCCAACTTCAGAGGACAGATGCAGCTAAATGAGAGTTTTTACCACTGTACACTGCATCAGCACCGACAGGATCCTAGCCCATTCCCATGGCCTACTCCTGATCAGTTTAGAGCACATGTAGCATGGCCTAGGGACAGGCCAATTTTTCAGGAGGAGGTGGGAGGCTCCACAGCCCAGTAGGACCCTGCAGTTGAAGACCCTGCAGTTGCAGCAGCAGCAGAAGGAGGAGAGGCAGCAGATGATTTGGAGCAAGACCTGGCAGCATATCTTACGGACCTTCAAAATCTGTGACACTCTTTTTGATTTATTTATCGCTTTCTTTATGGCTTTCTACATACTTACATATTTTGGTTTACTCTGCTTATGCACTGTCATGGTTATTTTTTGATGCACATGGGTAGTGATGGTTGAATTACAGTAATTATGTTACTATTTTGATAACTATTTCGTATATAGCTTATAATGAAGCAGTGCATATTTAGGTAATATTTTTTGGGTAATGTACACAAGAAAAAAATTTTGGGAAAGTGTAACACAGTATTTTTGCGTCTAAACATAATTTTGTAAAATAGTAATTTAGGACAAAAAATTTTGGGTAAAAATGGATTTTTTTTATATTATGTTTTGAAAAGAATCAACTGAAAATTGTTTTGAAACTTCTTTTAAAGAATCAGAACAAACAAAAATAAAATTTTTTGTAGGAAAATCTTGAGAAATGAAAAACAAATAAATGGTTTTTTTTTCAGAAAAATCAAATCAAGGTAAAAGTCTTTTTACATGGAAATTGATAAATAAACTCAGTGGGAAACAAATGATTTGATTGAAAACATGAAAACAAACCTTAAAGCACAAGTGAGTGTGTGCATCCAAACAGACATTATACACAGAGAGATCTCACTTATATGATTTATAGTAATTTTGCATGAATTTATAATTGTCATAAGCATATAATTCATGGATATGATTTAGGCCATCTTTCTTTTTAAACATATTACAAACCACTAGCCGAAAAGCTATCCCAAATTATATTAAATGATTTATCCTTTGCAAAAACCCCTTTGAGCCTAAACAAATGATATTTTATTGAAACCCTAACCTAGGATAGGAATTTCATACCTTACCTAAGGTTAGGAGAGCAAAAAGGGAATAAGTTGTGATGGAAATTTCTTTTGGGTAGTTCATGTTATGAAAAGGGTTATTTAGAAGTGGTTTTGTGTGATTAATGAAAAAGAAAAGAAAAGAAAAGAAAAAAATGAAAAAGAAAAAGAAAGAAAAAGACAAGGAAGAAAATAAAATTCCTTGTGATAAAAAGTTGGGTGAAAAAGAAAAAAAAATGATGAAAATAGATATCTTGGAAAAAGAGAAAAGATAAGGAGGTCATGATCTAAATGTTTCTATTTCTATTTTTGCTCTCCTAGTCCCAAGGTCATTTGAATATCCAGAAAAACTAAGATTTCTTTCTAGCCAAACCCAGCCATAAAAGACCTAGTGATCCATGATGAGTATGTATTATGATTTGATGGGAAATGAACTACAAAATTTATCTATGACATATCAGTGATGGATGTAAGACTAAAACACTTACCTGTGGGAGAATTAAACACTTATTAAGAGGTTTTCCTCTGTTTAAAATCAGTCAAATGTTTCCTCTGAGGTCTTTTTGAAATGAAGTATAAATTTGACTCTAACCTCATTTTGATTTCATGAAAATCCATCATTTTGTTTTCTCAAAGTATCAGGGTTAACTACTTTTTGAAAAATCTGTTCTGATCAAAAATTAAGTTGATTCTTGTCAAAGCATGATATTTTTACCTTTGCTTGAGGACAAGCAAGATTCTAGGTTGGGGGAGTTGATAAGTGCCACATTTTTTAGTAAAAATAGAATTCAAATATGGCACTTATCCGTTATTTTAATTGATTTATTCACAAGTTAACCCTAGAAACCTAGTTAATTGATGGTTACATTACGGTAAGTTATGCTTTCATTTTTTGAAAAGATTTCGTCCAATCAAATGTTTTAATTTTGCTAGGGTTAAAGGTTACGAAAGAATCAAGCTTGCGAAAACCAAGAGCTGGGAGTGAACTAAGCAAAGCAGCCAGCTCCACAAAACCTATATATCTGGATGGATTTTGAAGGCCAAAGCATGAAATTCCATAGCTTTTCTCTCCCATTTCACCTACTTATTCATAGCAAGCTTGTTCTTAGTTCCTAGGTAGTGTAGAAACTTAGGGAAGTGAGAAAGAGTGAATTGTATAAGGAGATTCTGCCAAAAAGAGGATCGATGACGAGCTTAGTCAGTGGTTCTCTTGAGGAGGTTCTGCCGATGTTCGCTTAAACTTTCCTAAGGATTGGACGTACTCTTCTTATCCCTATGCTCTTTTAATTATTTATGCATTGTTCTATTCCTTATTGGTGATTTTATTCTACGCTTAACGCCTGATTCTAATTAATCGTTAGTTTCATGAATTTAATCCTAAAGGCGACTGGAAAGTAAATTTAGGGTTTGAACTGGATTAAATCACTCACTATGTTACGTTGCTAGGAATAGGGCTTAATGTTTTGATCGCACGAAACATGTGACTAGAAGCTTAATGCTAGGGTATTTAATTAAATATGCGAGGGATCGATATTTAGTAAAATATTCTTAGGACTTAATTGCGAGAAATCGAATTAAGTTTACATAAACGTGCGCAGCATTAAGAATATAAAATACATAGGTAAAATCAATCAAAGGGATAAGAAAGACGAAATCCAATCCTACACTTCCTTGACTTGTACTCATTTATTTATTTTCCATAATCATTTATTTGCTTTCTGTAATCTTTACTTTACTTTACAAACAAAACAACAAATGAATCTCCGTTCGTATCATCTGTATATAACTACTAGACTGGTAACAATTTAAACCAACCGACGTAAACTCAAATCCCTGTGGAGACGAACTTTTTACAAATTTGTGAATTGCAATGATTAAACGGTGCACTTGCCGTGAAAAATCCTAACACCTCCTCGAGAGAACCACTGACTAAGCTCGTCATCGATCCTCTTTTCGGCAGAATCTCCTTATAAAATTCACTCTTCCTCACTTCCCTAAGTTTCTACACTCACTTAGGAATCAAGAACAAGCTAACTAGGGATAAGCAGGTGTATGGGAGAGAAAATGAAGTGAAAACGCATGCCTTAGCCTTCAATTTTCGTCCCTATTTATAGATTTTGTTGTCCTGGCTGCTTTGGTCGCCCAGGCCACCAATTTCTTCATAAAATGGGCGCTTGGGCGAGCTAAAAGGGACTCCTTGGAAATTGTTACTCGCCAAGGCGAGTAAAATAGGCATGATCTGGCCGCCTGGGCGAGCTTAATGCTTAGCCATGAAGATTTCTTTGGGCCTTGGTGCTTGTTGGGCCTGGAATGCTGTTGGGACTTCATTCTTTGCTTAGTTCACTCCCAGCTCTTGGTTTTCGCAAGCTTGATTCTTCCGTAACCTTTAACCCTAGCAAAATTAAAACATTTGATTGGACGAAATCTTTTCAAAATATGAAAGCACAACTTACCTTAATATAACCATAAATTAACTAGGTTTATAGGGTTTAACTTGTGAATAAATCAATTAAAATAACGGATAAATGCCATATTTGAATTCTATTTTTACTAAAATGTGGCACTTATCAATGATCACCTAAAGGTGTTTGGATGCTGAGCCTTCGTGCATGTCCCTAAAGATGAAAGGGCGAAGTTGGATACGAAGACGAAGGAGTGCATATACCTCGGTTCGTCGAAATCGAGTTTGGTTTCAGACTTTGAGATCAAATCAACAAGAAGATTGTGAGAAGCCGAGATGTAGTATTCCATGAGGATGAGACCATCCATGACATCTCGAAGCCCCAAGTCCGGGTTACTATCCGAATTGAAGAACCCGTCCCTCGTGTGCATGCTGAAGCAGGGGGAGAAACCAGTGGAAAAATCACTGGAGGCAATGTTGAAGATGATGACCAGCAACAGGCCGATGATATCGGGATCCGGGTTCAGAGTGAAGAACCGGGTTCTGAGGATGTAGAAGAAGAAGAGTCGAGATACGCCACTAGAGAAAGAAGACCTTTTACAAGGTATCCACCTGATGAATATACCATAATTGCTGAAGATGGTGAACCTCAGAGTTATGATGAGGAGATTGAGAGCTTAGAGAGTGATGAATGGGAGAAGGCCATGCAAGATGAGATGAGATCCTTGCATGAGAATCAGACTTATGAGCTGACCAAGCTACCTAGAGGAAGACGAACTCTGAAGAACAAGTGGGTGTATAAGATCAAACAGGAGAAGAACGACAAGAAGTCTAGATAAAAAGCCCGAATTGTAGTGAAAGGCTGCAATCAGAAGAAGGGGATCGATTTTGATGAGATTTTCTTTCCTGTTGTGAAGATGACTTCGGTCCGGATTGTGTTAGTTATGGCAGCTACAATGGACCTGGAGGTAGAACAGATGGATGTGAAAATGACATTTCTTCACAGTGAGTTGGAGGAAGAGATTTTTATGGAGCAACCAGAACGATTTGAAGCTCTGGGATGTGAAGGCATGGTATGCCGACTGAAGAAGATTCTCTATGGTTTGAAGCAAGCACCTTGGCAGTGGTACAAGAAGTTTGATTCCTTCATGACAGAACAAAGATTCATGATGACGAATGTTGACCACTGTGTATTTGTGAAGAGGTATGAGACTGGTGATTTCTTGATCTTGCTGTTGTATGTGGATGACATGCTGATAGTAGGGCAAGACAAGGTGAAGATTGCCGCCTTCAAGAAGGCATTGAACTCGTCCTTCGGGTTGAAGGACCTCGGTCCAGCAAAGCAATTCTCAGAATAAAGATTATCCGGGATAGAAAGAAGAAGTTACTGTGGCTAAGTCAAGAGAAATAGGTTGAGAAGATCTTGAAGAGATTCAACATGAACACAGCCAAGACAGTGAGCGCCCCCATGGCCGGATATTTGAAGTTGAATGAGAGGCAATGTCCGAGATCAGATGAAGACAAAGAGGAAATGGAGAAGATCCCGTACCAATCTGTAATAGGAAGTTTGATGTATGCAATGGTTTGCACTAGACCCGACCTGGCTATGCAGTTGGAGTGGTGAGCCGGTATCTTTCGAATCCCGGTAGAGAGCACTGGGAAGCAGTGAAGTGGATCTTCAGGTACCTCCGAGGTATAACCAATTTGTGTCTTCGTTTTGCAGATGGTGAAGTCAGGTTGCAAGACTACTCGGATGTTGATTTAGGGGGAGATTCCGACTCGAGAAAGTCAACGACGGGATATTTGATGACGTTTGCTGGAGGGGCAATCTCGTGGCAATCAAGTTTGCTGAAGTGTGTGACACTTTCGACGACTGAAGCAGAGTACATTGCCGCAATTGAAGCGTGCAAAGAGTTGCTGTGGATGAAGAATTTTCTCCAGGAACTCGGTCATGATCAAAATGAGTATGAGCTGAAGTGTGACAGTCAGAGCGCAATACATCTTGCGAGGAACTCGACATATCACTCCCGCATCAAGCACATTGATGTGAGGTATCACTGGATCCGAGATGCGGTGAAGGATGGAAAGCTCACACTTGGGAAAGTGAAAACCAGTCAGAATTGGTCTAACATTATGATGAAGCCGGTACCAGCAAGGTCGGGTTGAGGAAATCAACATGATGAAGTCGAGGTAGAAAGGTCGGGTTGTGTGAAGATTGATAGAGTGATTTTAGTTAAATTTTTGTCTATCATTCTTAGCTTGTTTGACCTCTTTTGGACTTTTATTTTTCCATTCTAATTCAGTTTTTGACCTAAGCAAGTAAGTGGACTTAACATATCTTTTCTTTAGTTTTTACGTATACCAATTGTTTGACAAAATCCCCCCTTATTATTACCAATGATTTGAAGCTAGAACCATATTGATCGTGTCTCTAAGTCGACCTAGGTTAGCTCTATGCTACAAAATTAGCTTAGTAAAATTGTTTTTGATGCATCTCGACAAAGCATTATCAAAACTGGCGCCGTTCCTGGGGACACGGTTCATTGTGAGCTAGCTTTAATTCATTGCAATTAGTTCATAGAAGTAGTTTTAATTCTTGCATTTTTACGTTTTGTTGCACACATATGCTTGTTACATGATTATGTGCTTGTAGTTGCTGCATTAGCTTTGTATTTGTCCATAAAAACAGAGAAAAACCCAGAAAAATAGAGCAAAACGTCCAGCTGGCACTAATAGCGTGGCAGTTCACGCTAATCGCGCCACATATTCGAAACCAGGGCCTGATGTTGAAGTCCTGGCACTAATAGCGTGAAATCCACGCTAATCGCGCCATAGATTCGAACATCCCACGCTGATAGCGCCAGTCTCACGCTAGTAGCTTGGGTGCCAAAAAAAAATTGTGCAGTTTGAGTTGCGATTTGTTTCCCAAGCTTTAGCCCCATTTTAAACAAAAGCAACCCCTTAAGGGGTTGGTGTAGGTTCAAATTGGCAAATTCGAACCCTAAGTAGGAGTTTTGGACCAGTTTTTACAATTGTCGCAGGGGCATTCTGGTAATTTCACAGCAAACTATCTCAAAATGTGCTGAAATTTTACCAGAAGGTGCAGAAAATTCATACATCAAGTTGAACTTGTTATGAAGTAACATGTTCACCAAGGGTCTAAATCGCCAAATTCTATCTGTAAAATATGTGAACACTTCACACTTAACCAAGAAGGGGGGTGAATTGGTTAGGCTTGGTAATTTAAAAATTTTCTTGATCAAAATCAGAGTTTTTCCCTTTTTGGATCTTTATCACTTTTGTAACCAAGAACCTTCATCCAAACTCCAATCCAAGAAATGTAATGCTTCAAGAATTTGATAAATAACAAGAAATCACAAGCAAGAAAGAAAAATTCAACCAAATATGCAGAATAAAAACAACACACAGAGAATTATACTGGTTCACTTCAAACACTATGAAGCTACATCCAGTTTTCTTTTACTCAACACTAGAGTAGAGTTCCACTATTGTAAATTTCAGTTCTTACAAGTTATTACAAGCCTCTCTTTATCAACCCTAGACAAAGTTTAGAAATCTAAAACACTATTAGATTCTTAGAGACCAACCCAAACTGAGAACACTACTCAGCAAACCCCCTAGAGAAACACTATCTCTAGATTACAAGCAAGAAACTCATTTATAATAGACAAACCAACACAAAATTCAAAAAAGAATTACAAATTCAAAGAATAAGGAAAGAGGTCACCTGATGATCCAAAGAATGATATGCATAAGAATGATTTCACCAGGTTGAATGCAGAAAACAAACTCAGAACATAACTTTCCTTAAGCTTTGAAAAGAGAAAATCTTGCTTCACTCATCCCTTAAAGACCCATAAGAATTTTATGGAAGCAAGAACTCAATGAACCCATAAATATCACTTAGAGAATGTTTAGAAAGCCTTAGAATGCTCAGAATACGAATTACTCAAGTCAGGAAATCAGCTGAGCATGGGTTCTATTTATAGTGATATTTGTAACCGTCTGTAATCGATTAAAAGCGCTCTTGTAATCAATTATTTAGCACTTGTAATCGATTACATACGCTCCTGTAATCGATTAAACCGTTCATAATGATTCTGGGTAACTATAACGAACAATTTAATCGATTATTCTGACACGTAATCGATTAAATCCAGCATGATGAAAAATATGTTTGAACTACGTAATCGATTACAATAATTGGTAATCGATTAAATCCGGCACTATGAAAAATATGTTTGAACTTCGTAATCGATTACAATAATTGGTAATCGATTAAACCAGAGATATGGTATTTTCTAATTAGCTTATGTAATCGATTACGGCTTGGTGGTAATCGATTAAAAAAGTCACCAAGGCAGATTATATGTGATCAAAGCTAAAATAATCGATTATTCCGATAACGTAATCGATTAAATTGTTCTTGAATAATTTCCAAAAAACATCAAGAACAAAATAATCGATTCTTTGCCCATTATAATCGATTAAACCAGTGAAATGCTATTTTTCCAAAAACACTTAGTTTATTTCAAAAACTTAAAACAATTTACCAATGCCTTGTGATTTAATTCTCAAACTTATGAATGATATGAATGCAATGATTGGATCATCAGAAAACTTCCTTCCTATTACATTTGATCATAAGCTTTTCTTCAATGCTTCAAGGGCATGTTGAAAGGTCACTAAGGGATTAGGGATTAGCTAAATTAGAAAAGATTTATTCTCTGAGTAGTCAGAAACAATCAAACTTGATAACCAGTTAAGTGAAAGAGGTAGGGATCAGAAAATTCAGCTACCACCAACCTTCAATTTATTACTTGAAATGAGCGGTGCACTTGCCGCGTCGCAACAGCTACCACCAACCTTCAGTTTCAATAGAATGTCAGTGCTAACATCCAAGACCTCCAGACTCAGATTGGACAGTTAGCTACAACTGTCAACCAGATGCAACAGCAAGGTTCTAACAACATTCCTGCACAACCAGTGATTAACCCAGAGAATGTGAATGTCATTACCTTGAGGAGTGGCAAGGAACTTCCAGATTCCACAGTTGTTGGTGCTAAATCAGATCCTGTAGAGGAGCATTCTGTTTTTCTTCTTGATATCATTGATGCTGCAGTAGATAGTGTAGATATTTCTGATTTTTCTTCTGAATTTTCTAACTTTGATCTTGGTTCTTGTAATTGTGCCTGTGATGATTCTGCTGTTGTGTGTAGTATTTTTGCAGAGATTTCCTCTGCACTTCACTCTGATTGTGTTGCAGGTACAAATACAGGTTATGAGCATACTATCCTATTTCCCTCAGCCTCTACTCTTTCCTTACCTTCCACTATTCAACCACCTTCCTTAGAGCTGAAGTCACCACTTGAGCACCTCATGTGTGCATATTTAGATGATGCTCAGAAGCTTCCAGTCATCATATCTAATAGTTTGTCAATGGAGCATGAAGAGAATTTGATGCATGTTTTGAGAGACCACAAAAAGGCCACTGGATGGACACTTGCTGATCTTCTTGGAATTGATTATCCCATCTGCATGCATTAAGAAAATTATGTTTGGGATGTGCCTTGAACGACACTTTGGGAGTTTCCTTTTCCCTTTTTTTATTTGTTGTCTCTTTGTTGCATTTCTTTTCATGCTTACATTGAGGACAATGTGCATTTCAAGTGGGGGGTGAAGGATCCTAAAAATTTTTGAAACTTTGGTTATTTTTTGTTTTTTGTTTTCTGTCTGTTTATGTTTTGTTGTTGTCTGTTTGTTAGTATTTGTTGGTTTTTGTATTCTGTTTGTCTGTTTCAGTTTTTGAGTCTATATGTTTTTGTTGTCTATTTCTGTTGTTTCTGTTTGTTGCTGTTTTTATTGAATTTAGGCACTTTTTCATGTTTTTCATAGGATTTCCAACTTGTATAAATTGTGAGAAATGTTAAAAAGTAGGTTGGATTGAGAGGTTTCATACTTGATGTGAATCATTGTTGCAATTGTTGAAGTGATAAGTAGGCTTGAGAAATAGAATTTAAGATGAACCATGTGTGGTAGAATTATGCCTTGTGAGTTTTTGAGCCTTTGTGGATATGTTCTTTCATGTGTGATTTCACCCTTGTGCTAGATTACTCTATGTTTTGCCTCACCTCTTTTGACATTCCTTGTTGCATATGCTTTGATTGAGATGATTTAGGCCTTCTTTCTTTTAGCCACTAGCCAAATAAACCTATCCTTGTGTTGATATCCATTGTCACCCTCTTTGAGCCTCTAGCCTTTTCTTTCTTGTTTAGCTCATTAAAAAAGCTAAAAAATGATGGAAAACCATGTTACCCTAGCTTTAGGGAGAAAAGGGGCTTTGGAATTGTTTTGGGAGTGGGTTTCAAACAAGTGTGGGGTTTTTGTATTTTGTTTTGTTTTGAAAAAGAAGAAAAGAAAAAGAGAAAAGAAAGAGTTCAAATAGCAAAAGTTCAAAGAAAAAAAAAGAAGAAAAAAAATTGTGTATAAGCAAAGAAAAAGAAGATCAAGCAAAGAAAAAAAATATATGCAATAAAAGTTGTTATAGTTCATTTTCATTCTTGTACATTCTTTTAAATTTCATCTTATTGCTTCTACCCTTCTTTTATCTTGTTGGCTTGCTCCCCATTGTCCCTCTTTTCTCTTAAGTTTTAGCCTAAATATCCTTTTCTTATCCACCTTTTCCTAAGCCATTCATTATAAGCTAATAAAGTCCTTTTGATCTTTTGATGCATGTGTATTTCAAGTTAAATGAATTAGAGGTTTGTCAATGCTTGGATGTGCTAGTTGCATGTGGTGTTTGAGTGTAAATACAAGTCATACACATTATATGAGGTTGAGTGCTACCCCTTTGAGAGGATTCTATCACCTTGGTGCATTCTTAATTCTAAGCTTGACTACTTTTTCAGTTTGCACCTTGTGGTCATGTTTTTATGGATTGTTTGTTACCTCAACATTATTCTTCCATCTTTCCATTGAAAATGAATAGAATACTTCAACACAACCAAGGGGGGGTGAATTGGTTGAACCTTGGTAAATTAAAATTTCAAATCAGAGTTTTTCCACAGGATCTTTATCACTTTAAAAATTGTTTCAAAACCAAGAATCAATATTCAATCAAATTCCTTTTTCAAGAAGAATAGAAAACAAAGTATAACTTTCTATGCAATGAGATTGATTCACAAACAAAACAATTAAGAGATGAATAGGTGAGAAGAAAGATTAACCACAGATTTTTATACTGGTTCACTTCAAACACTATGAAGCTACATCCAGTTATTCCACTCAACACTAGAGTAGAGTTCCACTATTGCAAAAATATTCTTACAAGCAATTACAAGCCCCTCTTTATCAACCCTAGATAAAGTTCAGAAGTCTAAAACACTATTAGACCCTTAGAGACCAAAACCCACACTGAGAACACTACTCAGCTGTCCTTAGAGAAACACTATCTCTAACCTTGCAAGAAACCCATTTACAATAGACTAATCTTTACAGAAATTCAAATAACAGTTTTACACCTTCAAAGAATAAGGAAATATATCACCTGATAATCCAAGAATTCATGCACATGAATGATTCAACAGGTTGAATGACAGATTACTAACTCAATGCATTCCTTTCCTTATGCTTTGATGAACAATGATGCTTCACTCTCTTGAATCAAACAATCATATGAATTTGTGAAGCCTAAGTGTGTTTAGTAACTCAGAAAACTCACTAATGAAAGCTCAAGAAG
>PYAF01000621.1:30548-55353 GCA_007407185.1 Glycine tomentella
GGAGACCATCAGAATGGCCATTGCACAGCACCTGGTGATTGTTCACAAGAAGAGGAAGCACATTACATGCAAAATCAAGCAAGACCTTAACCAAATTATCAAGGAAATTACCAAGGATATCGCAGTGGTCCAGGTTCTAATCAACCTTACAATTGGAGGCAAAATAATAATGCTTATGTTCCCACTAACCCTCCTTTTGCAGGTCCTCCTAACAATTCCTTTGCAAGTTCTTCTAACTCTTTTTCAGGTCCTTCAAATAGAAATCCACCACAGCAAGCTCAGTCCGATAGATTGACAAAGATGAAAGACACTCTTACACAATTTATGCAAATGTCCATCACCAATCAAAAGAACACCGAAGCTTCTATCAAGAATTTAGAAGTACAAGTGGGGCAGCTTGCCAAGCAGTTAGCTGACAATGGAGGTGGATCTTTCTCAGCAAATACCCAAATCAATCCCAAAGAACAGTGTAAAGCAATTATCACTAGAAGGGGAACTGTAGTGGGTAGGAATGAGGAAGAAAAGAAAAATGAAGGAAATGTAGAGAAAAATGATGAAGTGGAAAAAGAAAATGAAAGTGAAAAAGAAAAACATGAGGAAGAAACTAACGAAAAAATTGGGAGAAAAGTGACAAGTGAGGATAAAAAGAAAAAAAGCAAAGCAGCCTTAACCCCACCACCAGTCCAACACATGCCATATCCACATGCTCCATCCAAGAAGTCAAAGGAAATGGAATACAAACGTTTCCTTGACATCTTCAAGCAGTTACAAATAAATATCCCTTTTGCTGAGCCATTAGAGCAAATGCCAACATACGGCAAGTTTATGAAGGACCTCCTCACCAAGAAAAGAAGATACACCGATGAGGAGACCATAGAGCTGGATGCAGGATGCAATGCCATCATCCAAAAGACTCTCCCAGAAAAGTCTAGAGATCCAGGTAGCTTTACAATTCCTATTACTATTGGTAATTTATATGTGGGAAGATCTCTTCTTGACTTAGGTGTAAGCATCAACCTCATACCATTATCCATGGTTAAGAGGATAGGAGCAATTGTAATTAAGCCTACCAGGATGACACTGTAGTTAGCTGATAGATCTATTAAGCATCCTTATGGCGTCATTGAAGATGTGTTGGTGAAAGTCGACAAATTCTTCTTCCCCGTTGACTTTGTAGTCATGGATATGGATGAAGACAATGAAGTACCATTGATTCTAGACAGACCCTTTATGAAGACTGCCAAGGTGCTGATTGATTTTGATGAGGGAAAGCTCACTGTCAGAGTTCATGATGATGAAGTTCAGTTTAATGTTCTTGAAGCCATCAAGTACCCTGTAGATAAGAAAGAATGTTTTAGAGTGGATGTTCTCGATGAAGTTATTTCTGACTCTAGAAGATTCCTTCACAAGAAAGATGGCTTAGAGAAAGCATTGACTGAAACTCAAGAAGAAGATGGAGATGACGACACCTCAAAGTATCTTCATCAATTAAATTCATGTAAAGAAGTACTTGTTCATCAAAACCTCTTTGAAGAACTAAAAGAAGAAAAGAAGGAAGAAGAACCAAAGCTGGAACTTAAGGTACTTCCTTCACATTTAAAATATGTTTTTCTTGCTGGAAATTCTCAGAAACCAGTAATCATCAATACAAATCTTTCTGAGGATGAAGAAAAGAAATTGGTGGACGTCTTACAACAAAATAGTAAGGCTATTGGTTGGACCTTGTCAGACTTTACACGTATCAGTCCTTCATACTGCATGCATAAAATTTTAATGGAAAAAGACTTTAAACCTGTTGCACAACCACAAAGACGTCTGAATCCAACCATGAAGGAGGTAGTGAGAAAAGAGGTAGTAAAGCTGTTAGAAGCAGGAATGATATACCCTATATCAGATAGTCAATGGGTAAGCCCCATTCAAGTGGTGCCTAAAAAGGGTGGTATGACAGTAATAAAGAACGATAAAGATGAGTTGATTCCAACACGTACTGTCACTGGTTGGAGAATGTGCATTGACTATAGGAAACTCAACAATGCCACCCGGAAGGATCATTTTCCATTGCCCTTCATGGACCAAATGCTAGAGAGGCTAGCAGGTAAGAAATACTACTGTTTTCTTGATGGTTACTCTGGATATAACCAAATCCGTGTTGATCCACAAGACCAAGAGAAAACAGCATTCACTTGCCCTTTCAGTATTTTTGCATATAGGAAGATGCCCTTTGGTTTATGTAATGCTCCCGCCACTTTTCAACGGTGCATGTTTTCTATTTTTTCTGATTTAGTTGAAAAAAGTATTGAAATATTCATGGATGATTTCTCTGTTTTTGGTACTTCTTTTGATTCATGCTTGTCTAACCTTGATATTGTTTTAAAACGTTGCATTGAATCTAACCTTGTGCTAAATTGGGAAAAGTGTCACTTTATGGTAACAGAGGGCATTGTGTTAGGTCACAAGATTTCCATGAAAGGCATTGAAGTGGACAGAGCTTAAGTAGATGTCATTGAGAAATTACCTCCACCAAGCAACGTCAAAGTCGTTCGAAGCTTCTTAGGACATGCAGGATTTTACCGACGGTTCGTAAAAGATTTTTCAAAAATTGCTAAACCACTTAGCAATCTTTTAAACAAAGAAGTCCCATTTCAGTTTAATGATTCTTGCTTCCAAGCCTTTGAAACTTTGAAGCAGAAACTGATCTCCGCCCCCGTAATCACCGCACCCCATTGGAATCTTGATTTTGAAATTATGTGCGATGCGAGTGATTATGCAGTGGGAGCAGTTTTGGGACAACGAAAGAATAAATTTTTCCATGTTATACACTATGCAAGCAAGGTCTTAAATGATGCACAAATTAATTATGCAACAACGGAAAAAGAACTGCTTGCCATAGTATATGCCTTGGAAAAATTTAGATCTTATCTAATTGGATCAAAGGTGGTGATTTACATAGATCATGCTGCAATCAAATATTTATTGGTAAAAACTGATTCTAAACGTAGACTTATCCGATGGATTTTATTGCTGCAGGAATTTGATTTAGAAATAAAGGATAAAAAAAAGGTGTGAAAATTATGTGGCTAATCATCTATCCAGACTCACCAATGAAGCCACCCCAGATCCAAAAATACAAGAAGAATTCTCCGATGAGAAACTTCTTTATATCTCTGAAAGGCCATGGTTTGCAGAAATGGCTAATTTTAAGGCAATAGGTGCAATCCCTGAAGATTATTCTTGGCACCAAAAGAGGAAGTTTCTCAGTGATGCTAAGTATTTTGTATGGGACGATCCTTACCTTTTCATGATTGGTGCAGATAACCTATTGAGAAGATGTGTGAACCAAGAAGAGGCAAGGAACATTCTGTGGCATTGTCACAACTCACCTTATGGAGGGCATTATAATGGAGAAAGAACTGCGGCAAAGGTTCTGCAAGCAGGTTTTTGTTGGCCAACATTGTTTAAAGATGCTCATGAATATGTTCAGAAATGTGATAACTGCCCAAGGACCGGAGGAATCTCCAAGAGAAATGAAATGCCTCTACAGAATATCTTAGAAGTTGAAGCCTTTGACTATTGGGGAATTGATTTCATTGGTCCATTTCCATCTTCATACTCCAATGAATATATCTTGTTAGCAGTGGACTATGTGACCAAATGGGTTGAAGCAGTAGCTGTACAAAAAGTCGATTCAAAAACATTTATCCGCTTCTTGAAGAGAAATATTTTTGCTCGATTTGGAAGATCGCGTGTACTCATCAGTGACAGAGGATCACATTTTTGTGCCCAACTTCAAAAGGTCCTCCAGCATTATGGTGTTCGACATAAAGTAGCTTCTCCGTATCACCCACAAACTAATGGGCAAGCTGAAGTTTCCAACAGAGAAATCAAGAGAATTTTAGAAAAGACAGTTGCCCAGTCAAGGAAAGATTGGTCTCAGAAACTTGATAAAGCTCTCTGGGCATATAGGACAGCTTACAAAGCACCCACTGGGCTTACCCCATTTCAGTTGGTTTATGGCAAATCCTGCCATTTACCAGTGGAACTAGAACATAAAGCTTTCTGGGCCTTAAAATTCTGTAATTTTGATATTGACCTTGCAGGTGAACAAAGGAAGCTACAGCTGCATCAATTGGAAGAAATGAGGCTGTCAGCTTATGAGAATTCCAAGCTTTACAAAGAAAAAGTTAAATTTTATCATGATAAAAAGCTTTTAAAAAGGAATTTTCATCCTGGACAAAATGTTTTGTTATTTAACTCTCATTAAGATTGTTTCCAGGAAAGTTGAAGTCAAAATGGTCCGGACCTTTCATTATAAAGGAAGTCAAGCCACATGGAGCTGTGATACTCAAGGACCCCAATACAAAAAGAACGTGGACTGTAAATGGAAGCAGACTCAAGCCATATCTAGGTGGTGAATTTGAAAGACTCACCACTGTGATACAACTTCAAGACATTTGAGCTACAACGCGTCCAGCTAACACGACATAAAAGAAGCGCTTCTAGGAGCCAACCTAGTAAGGTACGTTTTTTTTTTTAAAAAAATGGCTGTTTAACTCGCCCAAGCGAGTGCATATAGGCCAAATTGGCCGCCTGGGCAAGCTTTTTCGTGCAGACCACAAACCCAGCAAGGTACAAAGCTTTTACTTGGTAACTTTTTGCTTTTATCTTCACTTGCTTTTACCTTGGCTTTTCCCTTGTGCTTCCTCTGTACCTCTAACTCGCCTAAGCTGCTGTGCACCTTCATTTTCATTCCATCTTCTTGCTTTTTGATACCAAGTAAGTATCTTCTTCTTCATCCAAAGTGTGGTTATGCTTTTCTATTTTTGTTATGTTACATAATTTTGTTCATCAAACCTTGCTTCTTGTTTTCCTTTTTCTCTAGGTTAGAAAAATGTAATTGATGATTCTACCATGTTTTGTTTAAACTTCTATAAATACATGTAATTGGTCACTTCTTCTCCACTTTCTTTGCAAAATTTTGGTATAGGAATGTGCCAAGTTAACCATTTCAAGGTCCAAAACTTTGTGCACACTAGGTGTTTGTTAAAATGCCACAATGAAATCAGTTTCTATGTTGCACACTAATGGTTCACAAAACTGATTTTAAATACCCTCCATGTTTGTCATGATCATAACTTAGGCCAAAGCATTCAAATAGAAGCATCAATTTGTGCATTTTTGTGTAAAGTACATGGCCTTTTATTTTGACATGGTAAAACACTAAAATACAAAACCTATAACTTAGGAAATTTCAGCATTAAGTGTTATACCAAAAACATGGTCACTGTATATAAAACCATGGGCTGAATTCCTTGCTTAAACTTATGCATTAGAAACATAGTAATTTTTGCTATAAGTATCTTGATTTCACTTCACATAAGGCTGCCACTTATCCATCATGATTGTTACAAGCTTAAATCTGTTTTAAGTTATTTCAGATGGCTCTTAAGAAGTTACAGAATAAGAGAGCTCGCAATGAAGGTTCCAGTGCACCTCCACCTGAGGACTTTATTTATGATGAGCAGAGGTTTAGCAGCAAAGAGCACCAACTCAGGTTTGAAGCAATCAAGAACTGGTCTTTCCTTAAAGAGAGAAGAGTTCAGCTATTAAATGAAGAATATCCAGAATTTACAGCTGAACTTGATAGACGTAGATGGGGGCCACTAGCTACACCATTGCAGAAATTTGACCCTGAAATTGTGCTAGAATTTTATGCCAATGCATGTCCTTTGGAGGGAGTATTGTTTGACAAGCGCTCATTTGTCAGAGGTCAGTGGATTCCCTATGATGCTGATGCCATAAATCAGTTTCTAGGCAATCCACTAGTCCTCCCAGAAGGACATCTCTGTGAATACATGGAAAGGCGTAACAACTTTGATGAAGAAGCAATGATCCAGCTCCTATGCATTCCAGGGTGTGACTTCGCTCGCAACACAACAGGTAAAAGGATAAGATTAATGAGAACAAATATGACCACCCTTACTCAAATTTGGATGACCTTCCTGTTAAGCAACATTATGCCTAATGACCACAATTCTGATCTTCCTATGCTTAAGTGTCAACTAGCCTATAGTATTATAACTTAGCTTAGCATTGACGTGGCTCAAATAATCTCTGATGATATTCACCAGTTTGTAATCTTAGAGCCACCTAGGCATCCACTTAACCCTGAGCAAGCCAACAGGGCACTTGGATTCCCTGCACTAATTACTGGTTTATGTCAGTTTTTTGGAATCCAAGTACACCCTTCTAGGATCATCCGCCCTCCGATTAACCATGCTTTTATTGAAAAATACTATTTAGCTAGACAGGTAGAGCAGTAGCCCGCTCCTGAGCCAGGTTCTTTGGAGTCTATCTCTGCCAACATGCAGAGAATGGAACTTCAAATGCACACATACATGCAGCATATAACGGAGCATCAAGTTGTCAACTTCAGAGGATAGATGCAGCTAAATGAGAGTTTTTACAACTATACATTGCATCAGCACCGACAGGATCCTATCCCATTCCCATGGCCTACTCCCGATCAGTTTAGAGCACATATAGCATAACCTGGGGACAGACCAATTTTTCAGGAGGAGGTGGGAGGCTCCATAGCCCAGCAGGACCCTGCAGCTGAAGACCCTACAGCTACAGAAGCAGCAGAAGGAGGAGAGGCGGCGGATGATTTGGAGCAAGACCTGGCAGCATATCTTACGAACCTTCAAAATCTGTGACACTCTTTTTGATTTATTTATCGCTTTCTTTATGGCTTTCTACATACTTACATATTTTGGTTTACTCTGCTTATGCACTGTCATGGTTATTTTTTGATGCACATGGGTAGTGATGGTTGAATTACAGTAATTATGTTACTATTTTGATAACTATTTCGTATGTAGCTTATGATGAAGCAGTGCATATTTAGGTAAAATCTTTTTGGGAAAGTGTAACACGGTGTTTTTGCGTCTAAACATAATTTTGTAAATAAAATAGTAATTTAGGACAAAATTTTTTGGGTAAAAATGGAAAAAAATTTCTTGATATATTATGTTTTGACAAGAATCAACTGAAAACTGTTTTGAAACTTCTTTTAAAGAATCAGAACAAAGAAAAATAAAGTTTTTTTTTTTTAGGAAAACCTTGAGAAATGAAAAACAAATAAATGGTTTTCTCAGAAAAATCAAAACAAGGTAAAAGTCTTTTTACATGGAAATTGATAAATAACTTCAGTGGGAAACAAATGATTTGATTGAAAACATGAAAACAGACCTTAAAGCCCAAGTGAGTGTGTGCATCCAAACAGACATTATACACAGAGAGATCTCACTGATATGATTTATAGTAATTTTGCATGAATTTCTAATTGTCATAAGCATATGATTCATGGATATGATTTAAGCCATCTTTCTTTTTAAACATATTACAAGCCACTAGCCTTTAAGCTATCCCAAAATATATTAAATGATTTATCCTTTGCAAAACCCCTTTGAGCCTAAACAGTTGATATTTTATTGAAACCCTGACCTAGGATAGGAATTCCATGCCTTACCTAAGGTTAGGAGAGCAAAAAGGGAATAAGTTGTGATGGAAATTTCTTTTGGATAGTTCATGTTATGAAAAGGATTTTTTTAGAAGTGGTTTTGTGTGATTAATGAAAAAAGAAAAGAAAAAAAAGAAAAAAAATGAAAAAGAAAAAGAAAGAAAAAGAAAAGAAGGAAATAAAATTCCTTGTGATAAAAAGTTGGGTAAAAAAGAAAAAAAATGATAACAATAGATATCTTGGAAAAAGAGAAAAGGAATAAGGAGGTAATGATCTAAATGTCTCTATTTCTATTTTTGCTCTCCTAGTCCCAAGGTCATTTGAATATCCAGAAAAACCAAGATTTCTTTCTAGCCAAACCCAGCCATAAAAGACCTAATGATCCATGATAAATATGTATTATGATTTGATGAGAAATAAACTGCAAAATTTATCTATGACATATCAGTGATGGATGTGAGATTAAACACTTACCTGTGGGAGAATTAAACACTTATTCAGAGGTTTTCCTCTGTTTGAAATCAGTCAAATGTTTCCCCTGAGGTCTTTTTGAAATGAAGTGTAAATTTGACTCTAACCTCATTTTGATTTCATGAAAATCCATCATTTTGTTTTCTCAAAGTATCAAGGTTAACTATTGAAAAATCTGTTATGATAAAAAAAAAAATTAAGTTGATTCTTGTCAAAGCATGATATTTTTACCTTTGCTTGAGGACAAGCAAAATTCTAGGTTGGGGGGAATTGATAAGTGTCACATTTTAGTAAAAATAGAATTCAAATATGGCACTTATCCGTTATTTTAATTGATTTATTCACAAGTTAAACCCTATAAACCTAGTTAATTTATGGTTATATTAAGGTAAGTTGTGCTTTCATATTTTGACAAGATTTCGTCCAATCAAATGTTTTAATTTTGCTAGGGTTAAAGGTTACGGAAGAATCAAGCTTGCGAAAACCAAGAGCTGGGAGTGAACTAAGCAAAGAATGAAGTCCCAACAGCATTCCAGGCCCAACAAGCACCAAGGCCCAAAGAAATCTTCATGGCTAAGCTTTAAGCTCGTCCAGGCGACCAGATCATGCCTATTTTACTCGCCTGGGCAAGTAACAAGTTCCAAGGAGTCTTCATGTTGATTCAAGAGGAGTCATGCATGAATGAACAAGGATCAAGCTTTGGTGGTTTTGTGCTTTCAACATGCCTCATTGGAAAAATGTCAAAAAGCCATGAAGATCATTTTGATTCATGTAAAAGGGAAGTTGTGTAATCTGATAATCCAAAAGCATATCATGCATATTCATTCATCTAGGATTGTTAGATTAAAGGTCTAAGTAAAAGCAATTAACAAGTAAGGCATTTAAAAAGCTAAGTTTTTGGAAAAATGATGTTTTACTGCATTAATCGATTACAGCATTGATAGCATCAATTATTTTGTTCTTCGTGCCTTCGAAAACAAATCAAGAACAATGTAATCATTTACATATCGAATTAATCGATTACATAGGCTTAAATAAAAAAATCATGCTGACTGCCTTAATCGATTACATAAATTCGTAATCGATTACATCTATGCCTATGAGAAACATGTTCTGCTAGTTTAATCGATTACATAGTACATTTAAAAATATAGGACTGACTGGCTTAATCGATTACCAAATTTTGTAATCGATTACCTAGTGATTTTAGAAAAACATGTCTGTCTATCTTAATCGATTACTCCACGGAATAATCGATTACATTGTTCATAACTCAAACCCAGAACATATCAGGAGCAGTTTAATCGATTACATTCTTGAATTAATCGATTACATATGCGAAATAATCGATTACAGGAGCATGTTTAATCGATTATTTTCAGTTAGAAAGCTGTTATAAATAGAACCCATGGCCCTGTTCTTTGTAATTTTGAATATTTCGAATACTGGGCAATCACAAACGATCATAAGCTTTCTTTAGTGAGTTTTCTGAGTTTCAAAAACACATTTAGGCTTCACAAATTTGTATGGGTTATTGATTTTGAAGAGTGAAGCATCATTGGTTTTCAAAGCTTAAGGAAAGGAATGCATTGAGTCTGTAATCTTTCTTTCAACCTGATTGAATCTTTCACATGCATATGTTCTTTGGATTATCATGTGAAATTTTTCCTTATTCTTTGAAGGTGTAATTCTTTTGATTGAATTCTGTAAAGATTAGTCTATTGTAAATGGGTTTTCTTGCATGATTAGAGATAGTGTTTCTCTAAGGGAAGCTGAGTAGTGTTCTCAATTTGGGTTTGGTCTCTAAGGGTCTAATAGTGTTTTAGACTTCTGAACTTTATCTAGGGTTGATAAAGAAAGGCTTGTAATATCTTGTAAGAATATTTTTTGCAATAGTGGAACGTTATTCTAGTGTTGAGTGGAAGAACTGGATGTAGCTTCATAGTGTTTGAAGTGAACCAGTATAAAAATCTGTGGCTAATCTTTCTTCTTATCTCTTCATCTATCAATTACTTTGGTGGTGATTCAAATTGTTTGCACAGAAAGTTTTGTTTTGCTCATTGATTTCTTGACAGAGGAATTTGATTGAATAGATGATTCTTGGTTTCAAAACATTTTAAAGTGATAAAGATCCTGTGAAAAACTCTGATTTGAAAATTTTAATTTACCAAGGTTCAACCAATTCACCCCCCCTCTCTTGGTTGTATTGAAGTGTTCTATTCATTTTCACTTCCTTCTTTCCACGGGCTATCACCAAGCTTCCCTTTGATAGCTTGTAGCCCTCAAAGTTGTTCACTAACCCGACATCATCAAGCTTCCCCACCGAGATTAGATTCAAACGCATGTCGGGTACATGCCTCACATCTTTCAATATAATCTGGCACCCTACTCCGAGGTCAGGGTCACATCGCCAACACCAACAATCTTGTTGGTCACCTGATTTTCCATCTTCACAGTTCCAAAATCTCCACTCCATTGGGAGGAGAAAAACCTTCTGTGAGGGGTCACACAGAAAGAGGCACCTGAATCAACTATCCAAGCACAGTCATCGAAGGCAACATTCACAAAATCTTCTCCGAGAAGAAATATCTCGGCCCCAACACTGGTAACCACCGCCGTAGTGCTCTTCACCTCTTTCTTACCCTGTTTAACTTCACAGACCCACTCTACTCATCTTTCTGTAGAGTCCAGCAGTCAGTCTTCTTGTGTCCGGGCTTCCCGCAGTAGAAGCACTTTAGTTCACTCCTCGATTTTGACCGATCTCGAAATCTATCTCGTCTCTCATGATCCCGGCTCTTATCACGAATTCGGAAGTCGGACTTACTCCTCTCAGTAACGATGGCTCGCCCGTGCTGCTTGCACCCCATTCTCTTCTCCTGGGATCTTCATTCAAGAGGTTGTCTGTCACAACATTCATCTCCAGTTTCACTTCTGGTGCTGAGTTACTCAACGTCACTACCAGAGTATCTCAATTCTCTGGCAATGAGCTCAATAGCAACAACACTTGCATCTCGTTGTCAATCTTCATATTGGCCTTGGACAACTAGTTCACAATGTTGAGGTGCTCTATCATGCTCATCCCGTCCTTGTACTCCAGCTTCACGAGCCGACGGACGAGGTGCGCCTTGTTCCTAGGAGCCTTCTTCTGAATCATGGACTTCAACTTGTTCCACAATTCGTATGCATTAGTTAACTCGGACACGTGCTCAAAGAGACTCTTATCAATATACTTCCTGATCATGGCCACCGCCTTCCGACTCAGGATTCCCACTCCTTGTCCGTCTTACCGGCCGGTCTCTCATCAAGGACAATGGGCTCATGCAAATCCATCTTTTATCTTCGGCCTCCAGTAGGTGAAGTTGTCTGCGGTCAACTTAAACATATCCCCGTCATGGGAAGTACCACCGCTGGTCTCCATCCCGGTCTCTCTCTCAGAACCCTTCACGTCGGGATCTGATACCACTTTGTTGGGATTAAAAACACAATCCCCTCACCTATTGGGAGCAACACCTCAACCAACCACAAGCACTGGGGAGTCACCAGACTCAACCCTCAAGCAATCAAATAGTAAAATATATGCGGAAACGTGAAACGATCAAATAAAGCATGCGCGAGAGATTAAGGAGAGAAAAACACACCAACAATAGCTTTACGTGGGAGAAAACCTTCAAAAAGAAAACCCACGGGACCTTGTCCAGAACAATCCACCATTCTCAATAATAATGGTTACAATCACTCTCAATGGCTTTCAGCCGGAGACACTCAACCTCACCAACAACAATGGTGAAAACGCTCTCAACAAGAGTTGCTCTCAACCTCTAGGAGACACTCTCTCAATAGCCTGATGCTGGAGACACTCACAAAGAAGCACTCTCTTCTTTGCGCTCACAAACGAGAATCCTCTCCTTCCTCTTCTGGAATTCTGAATTTTCCCTAGGCTCTATCTATAAATGTTATATTTATAGAGAGGGATTAGGTTTAGGGAATTCTGCACTCTAAACGTGAGTAGGTCGGGGTCAACCTCTCGGGAATTGGGCCCAAGTCAACATTCCCTTTTCAACACATTGGGATTTGGACCAAGCATTAAACGGAACCTGATCCAACAAGAATGTACAAAAGTTTATACAAATTGAACTATTACTTTGCTTATTCAATCAGATTAGATATATATAATTGCTGGATGCATAGTCTATTAAAAAGTAATATTACACGAAGTTTTGGATTATTGAGTTTAGTCTCGTAGCAGTTTATTATTTATTATAAATTGAAAATCCTTTTTGAACACTTTGTTTAATCGGGTTGTACTAGTTATTGAACTAACCATTACTTGACCTATTAATGTTAATATACATCTCATATCATCACACTGATAATATTTCTCTCTACACCATAATTTCAGCATGGAATCAAAGAAGTATATCAGTCAACGAATGATGCCTTATTTTGTTGTGTTTTCTCTCCAGTGTTTGGAATAGCTTTTACATTCGGTGGTTTATGAGGCCAATATTAAAGTAAGAAAAGTGTTGGTTGGAAATCAGAATTAATTTTTTGACTCTATTAATAATTACAGTTTATAAGGACATTATCTTTGATTTAGAGGAAACATAAAATCCTCTATTTATGTACAATTGATGTAATTATTTTATATAAACACGCATCCACTGTATACTTTGACACATGGTTTTGACTCAATTATCCCTCTGTTTCTCCTATTTTAACATTGTATCTAGAGCCTGACAGAGGTATAAAGAAAATCATGCTTCACCGGGGACTTACTGTCCCTGGTGGACCCTTCTACTCGCTGCACTTTTTCCGGCGTTCTCTGACTACCACCTACCTCTTCCGGTGTGCCATTTGTCAATCTATACGCTGGTGGTCATGACATCACCAAACCGACAACCCACGCTCCTGCACATGTCCTGCTTCTCTATGCCAAACAGGTTCTACATGCACCTTGATCCCTGAGTTGTCTTCAAAATATTGTTTTTAGTGGAGCTTGGATTTTGTTTTATGTTTTTATTTATTAGTGGGAATAAATTTTCTTGTAACAAGCTGATTGCTTAGTAAGCTTCAGCTTGAGGGGGAGTGTTACAAATCAGGATTAATATTATGATTCTATAAATAATTACAGTTTATAAGGACATTATCTTTGATTTAGAGGAAATATCCTCTATTTATGTACAACTGATGTAATTATCTTATATAAACACGCATCCACTGTGTACTCTGACACATAGTTTTCACTCAATTATCCCTCTGTTTCTCCTATTTTAACAGTGCCTTTATTTGTAACAAACTATGTTAGAAATCTTCACTTTAAGGCAAGTCTTAGAATATTTAGATTCTTATGGTTTTAGGAGTCTTTTTGTGTTTGTAGTTTTATAGCTCAAGGTCCATACTTATTAATCTCGGATAGCGGCACGTAGCGGCCACCCCTAAAAAATGCGATAGCACTATAGCGGGTAGCGCTACACCGGTACAACGAAGTACATAAGTGAATATTATTCTGAAATCTAAATTCTGAATTATATAAATATCAAACATAGAGGACTAAAATATCAAACATAATATACCCAAAAAAAATATGACATAAATATCAAACATAGAGGACTAAAACAAATTCAGTAAATGACACATACTTAATGTCAAACATGAAAAATGAAAAATTAGAAGTCGAAAATAGCAAAATGAAGGACTAAAGTCTCAAAAACTACCACAGAAATGTCAAATCTAAATTTAAACAACTTAGGAAATAAGAAACTAATCAGAATTGCAATCATTAATCTCTAAGCCTTCATCTTCACTTTCACTTGTCTCTAAGTTGTAAATCTCTTCTTTTTCCACTTCATTTTCTTCATGATAACTTTCTTCATCGTCGTCTTCTTCTTCAATGATTGCCCTCCTCTTTCCTTGTCCCCTTGAGTTTGAAGGCACTTGTATAGGCTGATTATGCAATCTTGATTGTCGCCTGGTATACTTTAAAGGTTGGTCAGCCCCACTTGCAACTCCAACTTCTCCCTAAGTCAATGTATCATTTTCAAAAACTAATTCATTTCCAGCATGTTCTTCTTCATCTCCACCAATATTTCCCAACAACCACTCATTATTATCATCAATGTCATTTAGGATAATGGGAACAATCAAATCACGGTTGTCAAAACGCTCTTTAAGTGCTTGATTATACTTAATAAAAACCAAATCTTGTAACTTTTGATGCTCAAGTCTACTTCTCCTCTTCGAATAAATCTATTTTATAAATCAAAAAATAAAATAAAAATTATTCTTATTCATTATAGGAATCAACTAAGAAAATTATACCATTAATAATTAACTTACCAGCTCAAATGTACTCCAATTGCGCTCACATCCAGATGAACTACACGTCAAGCTCAACACTTTAATTGCAATTTTCTGCAAATGTGGAGTGCGTGCACCATATGTGCTCCACCATTGAGCTGTTAACTTATTAGCATTTTTTTAAAAAATGAAAAAATAATTTTAACATGATAAAAAACTCAAATGCATTTTTGCTTACTTGGAGCTATTGTATTCCTTCGTCTAATTGCAGCTTGAACACCAAAAGAACCTTCGACTCTCTTGTATTTATACACTTCATTCATAGCCATATCCGCCTCTTGACTATTTTCACTAAGCCTCTCAATTACCTTAACAAGTCCATCCATCACTTCTGGATCTAAATCCATTTTTGGATTAGCATAAAAGAACTCAGGGTTCAAAAAATGGCCTACTGCATGCAATGGATGATGAAGTTGACATTCCCATCTTCTATCAATTATATCAAAGATGTCCTTGTATCTTTCTTCAAGTCCATTGAAAGACTTTTGAATAGCTTCCTTGGCCCTATTCATTGCTTCATATATGTATCCTATTGCTGACCTTTTTTCATTATCAACAAGTCTAAGAACTCATACAAGAGGCCCCATTGCCTTGAGGCAATTGATAATGCTTTGTCGAGACGCATCAAAAACAATTTTACTAAGCTAATTCTGCAGCATAGGGTTAACATAGGTTGACTCAGAGACACGATCAATATGGTTCTAGCTTCAAATCATTGGTAATAATAATGGGGGATTTTTGTCGAACAGTTGGTATGCGTAAAGTAAAACATGCAAGAACACAAACTAAAATTAAAGAACAATGCAAAAATTAACAAGATTATCAAGGAGTAAAGTAAAATAGATTAGAAAGCATCAAATGGCCTTTTTGTGGCCTCTCAAGACATGCATCAACTTTTCTTCATGCTCCAGTGGCAGACTACTAGATATGATAACTGGAAGCTTCTGAGCATCATCTAAATATACATACTTGAGGTGCTCAGGTAGTGACTTCAGCTCCAAGGAAGGGGGTTGAATAGTGGAAGGTAAGGAAACACTAGGGGCTAAGGAAAGTGAGATAGTAGGCTCAGAACTTGTATCTGTACCGGGAACACAATCAGAGTGAAGTGCAGAGGAAATTTCCGCACAAATACGACACACAGCAGCAGAATCATCACAGGTACAAGTACAAGAACCAAGATCAAAGTCATAAAAGTCAGAAGAAAAATCAGAAAGTAAGTTAGAAATATCTACACTATCTATTGCAGCATCAATGATATCAAGAAGAAAAACAGAATGCTCATCTACAGGATGTCTCATAGCCTAAAAAATGTTAAACTGAACAATGTCATCACCAAACTCCATAGAAAGAGTTCCTGCATGCACATCAATTTTGGTTCTGGCTGTCATCAAGAATGGTCTCCCTATGATCAATGTGGAACCATGACTGAAAGACTCATTCTCCATATCCAAAATGTAAAAGTCTGCTGGGAAAATCAGATTATTAACTCGCACCAACACATCTTCAATAAGTCCAAGTGGAAGTGCAACACTCCTGTTAGCTAAGTGGATGACAACACCAGTGGGTTTCATCTTACCAAGGTGTAGTGCTCTGTAAACTGATGTGGGCATGACATTAATGGAGGCTCCAAGATCACACAAGCCATCTGCAAAAGTAATATTTCCAATGGTGCATGAGACAGTGAAAGTGTCAGGATCCTTGCACTTCTGTGGCAAGGTGGATAGTGGGATGACATCAACAGTCTTGCCATGTATCAGTGATGAAACATTTCTGCCCATCTTCACTTGCTCATTTCCCTTAAGTTTCCTCTTGTGGGTGCACAAATCCTTCAAGAACTTTGCATATTTTGGAATCTGTTTGATGGCATCCAAGAGAGGAATGTTGACTTCCACCCTCCTGAAAGTCTCAAGCATATCAGAATCAAGGTCCACCACTTTCTTTGCAGGAATGACTCTATAAGGAAAAGGTAAGGGTATCTGTTTTGGTGCAGAATCTGTTTTGGCACCATTATCAACTTTTTTACTAGCACCAGCATCAATTTTAGCACCAGCATCTGGAAGTTCTGTGCCACTCCTCAAGGTAATAGCACTCACATTATTCGGATTAACAACTGGTTGTGTTGGAAGGTTACCAGAACCTTGTTGCTGCATCTGGTTGACAATTGTAGCTAACTGTCCAATCTGAGTCAGCAGGTCCTGGATGGTGGCACTGACATTTTGTTGAAACTGGAGATTGCTGGTTGCCATTTGCTTCATTAAATCCTCTAAGAAAGGTCCAGAACTAGCCTGCACAGGTTGTGGAGGTGTAGGTGCAGGTGTAGGTGCAGGTTGCCGGAACTGTGGTTGTTGTCTAAAAGGAGGAGGTTGGTATTTAGTAGTGACAGGCTGGAAGGGTTGCTGTGGAGGTTTAAAGGGCTGCTATTGTTGTGGACCAGGACCATACCTCAAATTTGGATGATCTCTCCAACCAGGATTATAAGTGTTGGAATAAGGATTATACTGCTGTTGAGGTCTGAATGACTAGACAAGTTGCATGGCAGAAACTTCAGCAGGATGTTCTGTCTTTTGGAGAGTGGGGCATGCATCTGTGGGATGATCAGGCGCACAATAAATACCACAGAGCCTTGGTTGATTGGCTGCCATCACATTCTGTTGTTGCCCAATAGCAAGCTGCCTCACAAGGGATGTCAACTCTGTTAATTTGTTCTCCAATCTCTGGTTGTCAACAACCATAGAGACAGAAGCTTCATTTGCTGCCACCACCTTAGATGTTGTAACTGTAGCACCAAATTGTTGATAGTTGGCTGCCATGTTAGAAATCAGCTGCCTTGCAGCAAGAGGGGTCTTGTCCGTCAGAGCGCCTCTACTAGCTGCATCTATCATACTCCTATCCATCAACATCAATCCTTCACAAAAATACTGAATCAGTAATTGCTCACTGATTTGATGGTGAGGACAGGTAGCACACAACTTGTTGAATCTCTCCCAATAATCATACAAAGACTCTCCAGGGAACTACCTTATGCCACAAATTTCCTTCGAATGGATGTTGTTTTAAAGGCAGGGAAAAATTTCTCCAAGAATCTTCTCTTCATGTCTGTCCAAATAGTGATAGGATCTGGTTGAAGGTACAACCAGTCCTTAGCAACATCATCCAGAGAGAAAGGGAATTCCTTCATCTTAACATAATCCTCATGAACGTCAAGTGGTCGCATTGTGGAACACACCACATGAAACTCCTTAAGGTGTTTATGTGGATCCCCACCAGCAAGTCCATGAAACTTAGGAAGCAAATGGATTAGTCCATATTTCAGTTCATAATTAACCTCAGTCTTAGGGTATTGAATACACCAAGGTTGGTAAACAACATCAGGTGTAGCTAACTCCTTAAGAGTTAGTTTTTTTTTTTTTTTACGCCCGCGCGACTAGCGTGGGATCCGCGCGATCAGCGTGGAAGGTTCGGGAAGTTCGCGCGATCGGTGTGGGATCCACGCGATCGGCGTGGGCAGAAACTACAGCGCGACTAGCGCCAGTCTGGCGCGATCAGCGTGGAATGGCTGAACTTGTGGCGCGACTAGCGCCAGTCTAGCGCGATCAGCGCCAGGACTTCAACAGAGGCCCCTGGGTTCGAATTTTGGGCGTGATCAGCGTGGATGGTCATGATGGTAGCGCCAACTGGGCGTTTTACTCTGTTTTTCTGGGTTTTTTCTCTATTTTATGGGTTTTCCTCTGTTTTTTTGGGTTTTTCTTTGTTTTTATGGGCAAATACAAAGCTAATGCAGCAACCACAAGCACATAATCATGTAACAAGCATAGTTGTGCAACAAAAACAAAAATGAAAGAATTAAAACTACTTCTATGAACTAATTACACTGAATTAAAGCTAGCACACAATGAACCGTGTCCCCGGCAACAACGCCAGTTTTGATAATGCTTTGTCGAGACGCATCAAAAACAATTTTACTAAACTAATTTTGCAGCACAGGGTTAACCTAGGTCGACTCAGAGACACAATCAATATGGTTATAGCTTCAAATCATTGGTAATAATAATGTGGAATTTTTGTCAAACAGTTGGTATGCTTAAAGTAAAACATGCAAGAACACAAACTAAAATTAAAGAACAATGCAAAAATTAACAAGATTATCAAGGAGTTAAGTAAAACAGATTAAAAAGCATCAATCCAATTCACTAATCCAAGCTATTTGAATCATCATTCCCATAAGTTGATTCTAACATGAACATTCATTCAATCTCAATAGAAGCAGTTCAATCGATTCTACTCCTAAATTAATTGAAACCACAACCCTAACTGAAATATCATTCAATTAATCTTGTGATTATCATTTGAAATTAAAACATGAATCCATAATCCTAATTCACTTTCAATCCTAAATACATTCATAATCATGAAAACATAATAGAAATTGAAGAAGAAGGTGAACATTCAAGTAGAATTCGAAATACCGAACCGGAACTCCAATTCTTCTCTTACTTGAATTAGATCCTTTGATTGATTAATGATTTAGCCTTTCATGATGATCACCAAGTAAAGCCCCATGAATTGAGTGTAGAAAAATGGAAGAGTAGCAAAATGGAAATGAAGAAGATAAAGCACAATGAAGAACACTTGAGATAAAATGAAGAACAAGTTTTTGATTCTAAAAACTAAAGAAAAGAAATGTAAAACTTGTTTATTGAATTGCAGAGTGTGCTGTCCAAGTTTTCACTAAAGCCACTAATATATTAATGACTAAGTTCTGAAAATAGAATGGGCCATAAACAAACCCAACAATCTAATTATTTACTATTTACAACCATGAAAATCAAATTCGTAGTCCAAAATTACAAGTGCAGAGGTGCTAACTTCGAAGTTCAAAATGACCCTCAAAATGACAAAATTGGCCTCGGGCTATTTTAGCAAACTTGTAGATTTTTTCGTTATCTTTCTAGGGACTCCTATAACGCTGCATTCAGAGATCGGTAGCACTCTATAGGCCCTGCACAAGTCAGATACGTTAAGTGAGCAAAAATACGAAAATACGCTACAATTAGCAATTAAGTCCACTTACTTGCCTAGGCCAAAAACTGAATTGGAATGAAAAAATACAAGTCCAAAAGAGGTCAAACAAGCTAAGAATGATAGACAAAAATTTAACTAAAATTACTCTATCAACAATACACCACATCATTCCAAAATGATGACATAAGAACAGTCCCAGTTGCCCTTTTACCCTTAGGGTCCTTTGCGGTCTTAGACTTCAACCAATCATCAGAAGTTAACATCATTCTTAGGTTATTCTTTTGTTTATGCAACCTTTGTAGTGTTAGGAATGTGGTTGCAAATCTTGTAACTCCATGTCTAACTAATTCAGTTTTGCTTGTGAACTTTCGCATTGTGTTTAACGCCAGTGAGTGGTTATAAATAAAACCAATAAGACTGATTCCTCTTTGTATTGTCCTTTTAACATTCGCAAGCTTCCCAATATCTTCCAAAATCAAGTCCAAACAATGGGCAGCACAAGGAGTCCAAAATATATTTGGCCTTGTGCTTTCCAAAATTTTTCCTAACATGAAATAAAATTAGAAATTAGAGTGTTGGACATTAAAATTAAAATTAGAATTAGATTGTGTCTTAAAACTCTTACCAGCCAATACATAGTTGCTTCCATTGTCTGTCACTACTTGAACAATATTTCTTTCTCCAATCTCTTGAATAAAATTATCCAAGAGCTCAAATAACTTGTTGCCGGTCTTAACATATTTGGAAGCATCCACACTCTTCACAAACATACTTCCCGATGGACAATTAACCAAAAAGTTGATGAGGGTTCTATTCTTCCTATCCGTCCAACCATCCGACATTATTGAACATCTAAAGTTGATGCGTTCAACTTCGTGATTCTTTAACAACTCCTTTGTATACTCCAATTCTTTTTGAAGGAGGGGAACTCTACACTTATAAAAACTTGGAGGCTTTAAGTGTGGGCCATTGTTTCCAATTGCTTTAACCATTAACTTGAAGCTTCTTGATCGAACAACATTGAAAGGTATTCCATTTGTACATAAGAACCTCTCAATGTATTGAATTGTTCTAGCCCTTGCTTCTTTATCGCAAGCATCATTTATACTAGATTGCTTTTTGTTCTTCTTCCCCAAGTTGATGTTTGATTGAGTTGATTCTGGTTTTCTAAATAGAAGCAAATCCATTGGGCCTTTGACATTCTTTCCTTTCTTGTTATATAAATTGCCATCACTTGCTGGTCTTTTTCCAGCTTTAAGGCTATGAATGCTTTGCATCTCTTCTTGAACATCATCTTCATCTATCTCAGCCATTGAACTCTCCTTTTCAGTCATTTTGTTCTCATAAACATCTTTTAATATCTTCTTAATATCTGGTGAAATCTTTTTACAAGGACCTACATCTCCCTTCATTCCAATTTGGTGTCTTTTAGCTCTTGTAATGCCACCAGTAGTAGTCTTCAAACAAAAATCACATGTCACGATCCTCTTATTATTAATGTCTTTTAAGCTATTATATTGTCATGCTATGTCAAGATTATCTCCAATGGGTTTCGCCAAACCACATAGTGTATAGTTGTTTGCGTATTTGATGTTGTCATGGCTCGTGACTAAAAAAAGAATTTGAAAATTAAACATATGAATATAAAACAAAAAAATATATATAAAATAAACATTTGCAAAATGTAGATAATATAAAAAATTATTAGTCTAACAAATAAAATAGTCCAATAATAAATTAATGAACAATAAAAAAGCTAAAAATAATTAGACTAGAAGAAAAAATTATAAACAAATAATAAATAGATTAGAAGAAAAAACAAATATATGAATATAATTTATATAATAAAAAACAAATAGAAAAAAATTTATTGAATACTGAATTACTGATAAAATAAAAATATAATATAAAAGTAAAACTAACCAGCCTAGGAGAGATGAATGCTTAGGAGAGTTTAATGCTTGGAAAGAGGAGAGGAGAGTATCTTAGAGTTTCTGTCTTCCTGAAAGAGTGAAAGGTATGGCCTGTTCTTGTTTAAGCTAGTGTTTAACAAATATTATAAAAGAGGGTTTCTGTCTTAAAAAAAAAAAAAAAAAAGGAGAGTTTTTAATTATAGGAGTAGCAGCACCAATATAAAAGGAGAGTTTTTACTTACGGGAGTAGCAGCACCAATATAATTACGGGAGGAGAAACGACACTGGACCTGGGAGGATTTTTATAAATATTAAATTACTAATTCGTAATTAGTACCAGCCAATATTTACTTTCCATTTTAATAGCGGCACTGCGGCACCAATAAAAAAAGGGCACGGCACGAGTGTAGTAGTGCATGTTGCTTTTGTTTGACCATTTACGAGCTTCACCAATAGCGGAACAGCACCTCAGCAGCGACCTCGATTTGGCTTCATCTTCTTCCTCCATGGGTCGTTCCGTTTCGTCTTCGGTCTTCCTCAGCTTCCTCAACACGCCGCTCCGCGACCGCTTTTTCCGCCACACCCACCCGCAACAGCGGCCGCTACCGCCGCTTTCTCATTTTCCCTATTGCGGTGTGGTCTGTTGCGGTCGGCCGCTGCACCGCACCGCTATTCCTCTATTTGGCGCAATAGGGCCGCTATTGATAACATAGTCAAGGTCATTACTATGTTCTGGGTCCTGGGATACTCCAAGATGGCATAATACCAGGCAGATACTTTCCTTCCTTTTGGACTTTTCATGTGCCATATAGAAGTGACACAGTTAGTGACTTAGTAATTAGTACAACATCAAAACTCAGGGTATTAAACCCTTGGAAGACACTAAGGATATCAACAATTAAACCCTTAGATGCAAGATGCACAAGTAGCAAACAGCAATGAGAAACCTTCTGCTATCTGGTCTTTCCTAGCAACTATTATTTCTGGCTGTACAAACTACACAAACAACTGGGGGTCCTTTAATTTATAGTAATTCTCCAGAACCAGACAAAAGTAATGATAGGTGACTTTCTTAAGAAACATGAACTTGTGAGATCCATTTTTTTCTCTCTCTATTTTCAACAATCAATGTATCAACACATGAATCCCAACCAAACACTGAAACTAATGTTAACTAATAAAACTGATTCATGTTGCAACATATTTGCTTCCTAGGCCTGACGTAGATTTACTTGACTTAATCTCTGACACCAGATGTCAAATAGTGCTAAAAGTTACTCATATTGATTAAGGTATTGGTCATCTACTAAACTGCTATCTTGTGTATTTATCTTTTTCTACTGCATTTTTTAATTTCCATCATACATAGAAAATTATGTGTCTTGTTTACAGCATCAGGTATTCAATCATTACTTCATTAGTCACAGTAACGGAAAAAGAACCACAAATCAATGTAAAATTGAATTCCATGCATTGCAAAACATCAACTCTGCTAATGTCATATAAAAATTCTGAGCATCAAGTTGCAGAAATTATACATACTTGTGCATGCAGTATTTGTACTCTTGGCTTCAAATAAAGTCCTTTTCTCCCTTTTCGAGCTACAATAAAACTCAATTGAGCATCACCAAAACGCAAGAAAAATAAAACACTATTAATCTGAAACCCATTGAAAAAGGTATCACATAAAGATTGCCTCACCAGGTCACTCTCGTAGATGAGCTCGTAACAAGCTGGTGAAAGGCATCTTAGAGCACAATTCTCCCTTGCTATCACCGTTGATTTACATGACCAACCTCACAACCCACTATCCACAAAAAAGAAAAATCATAAATGTGCATCAACAATTTCCAAACATCATACATACTCTACAATCCAATTAAATTTCCAAGGAAAAAAAAAGAACACTGAACACCAACCAACATCAACATAGCATAGCACGGAACTAGAAGCAAATATAGTTCACTTATAATGGTAAAAAGAAGAGTCAACAACAACAAATTTGTATCAACAACAGTTTCCGAATACCACTAACAATCTACAACCCAATTGAATTTTCAAGAAAAGAAATAAGAACCAGACCCAGAAACTGTGAAACCAAGAACGCCTAGCTAAACATATCAGCATAGCTACTGGAGGCAAATATCTTTCAATCATAACAGTAAATTGGTTAATACAAAAATGCTTTAAATATACAAATCAGTACCTAAAAGACGTTACTTGCTATGGTCCTCCAAAGTTTCTGTCTAAACAAATTAGTCCTCAAAAGTGTCAACTTGCTATCAAATTCACTCTTCCCAAATTGTCAACTTCCTATCAAATCCACTCTACCCAAATCCTCAATTTTCTATACAAATTCACTCCACCCAAATTGTCAACCTGCTATCAAATTCACTCTACACAAATTCTCAACTTCCTATCAAATTTACTCTACCCAAATTCTCAACTTGCTATCATATTCACTCTCCCCAAATTCTCATCTTGCCAAAGTTCATCCCTTTGGATACTAATTTGTATAGACAAAATTTTGGGGACCAATACAACAAGAGTAACATCATCAGGCATCAAATCCACTCATATTCCACAACCCAATTCACATTTTAAGAATCTGTCAATATCAGCATAGCACTGAAGCTTGTTCTTCCTGACTTGAGCATCCTGCGTGATACCCAGAAGTGAAAATCAGTAGAAACACGAAAAGGGTAACCGAAAACACAACACAAACCAGAAAAATAAAAGAGGGAGATAGATAGATGCGTACGGACATTGGGTGAGAAGACTTGGCAAGGAGTGTTGTGCAAAAAAATGAGGATACTGAGATAAGAGATACGAAGAAATTTCTTGTTGCAATCACCATTGTGAAACTGATTGCTGTGTGAAAATCAAAGAACTATCAAACAATTCCAACTTGGTGGAAACCAGCAAGGTTAATCAATCACGCAGTGAAAGTGTCAGTGAATGCGCGTTTGCTCAACCCAAGTTTGACATCGATGTACGCTTATTTGGGAGAAACAAAATATATTGATAAAATATTTTCCCCCCTCAAAATACAAGATATCGTTTTATTCCTTAAAAGAGGCACTGTGCGTCTGTGCCTCTCTATAGTTTTTTTTAATATAAAACATTAATAAAAGTAAAATAATAATGGGTAATTCACAAAATATAATTCGGTGTGGGTTGATGGAAGAAAGTAGTTATAATTACAAGGATAAAAAAATTTAAAAATTTATTACAAGGATAAATAGGATAAAAAATATATACACCAAATTTCCTATTCTTTTTATATATATGTATAGATAAAAAATTATATTTTCAATTTCTATAATTGTTAGGAAAAACATGTTTTAATCTCTAATAAAGGGAAATAAATCATTTCACTTTTGATAAATATAAAGACTGAAACATATTAAAATTTTATAGCAAATAAAATTGATATTTTAAAAAGTTTAATTGTCATTTATTAATACTGTAAATTTATATTATACTATTAATCTATCACAAATAACTGTATGTATATCTTTTA
>PYAF01000621.1:74846-91702 GCA_007407185.1 Glycine tomentella
CTACCTATACCAACAAGGTGCATCTACTTTTCGGTAGCCCATAACATAAGAACTCCACAGTTAAGCGTGCTTGACTTGGAGCAATCTTGGGATGGGTGACCTCCTGGAAAGTTTCTCAGGAAGTGTGTGAGTGAGGACAAAGCACACTGAAAAGTCTTGTGTTGGTATGTAGGGACAGTCGTTGATCCTGCAAGTGGCCAGGCGTTACAAGTGGTATCAGAGCGGTTTCTTGATAAGAACATTATGTATGAAACTTGATTGGTGCCTGTTTTTCACTGTTTGACATGAGCATTACATGGGGGTACATTAACTGTGGGCCTGATCAACTCACTGTGTGATGTACATGTGTAGTGCTATGGTGAGACCTAGAGGCACCAGTAGGGCTACCAGTGCCCAGCCTGATCCAGTTGCGGCTGTACTAGCCACTATGCAGCAAGAGCTAGCTGCAAACAAACAGATACAGGCAAAGATGTAGCAAGAGATGGCTGCTAATAGACAGACTCAGGGAGAGATGCAGCAAGAGATGGCTGCCACCAGAGAGGTGAATGAGGCCTTGATGAAGGCCAATCAGGACCTGTTAGAGGAGGTGAGAAACCTCAGGAGGACTGACAGAGCATCCTCCACACCTCCTGCACCAGAGGGCGAGGCTAGTCGCCAGCAAGCAGGTGAGAGTCACCACAGAGGGGACCAGATGACCCAGTTAGAGGTTGATAGTGATGTAGCAGCTAGAGGGAAGATGCTGCTTACCTTTAGGAAGCATGACCCTCCAGTGTTCTCAGGAGGCTATGATCCAGTGGCTGCAGCAGGGTGGCTGCAAGCCTTAGAGAAGATTTTCGAGGTGATGGAGTGCCCCGACCACCAGAGGTTGTTGTATGCAACCTATATGCTTCAGGGAGATGCCCACAAGTGGTGGAAGACCACTGTTCCTCTTCTGAGAGGCCGGGGAGAGATGATTACTTGGCAGTTGTTCGAGGCCTGCTTTCTAGACAGATATTTTCCCAGAGATGCTCGGGAGCAGAAGCAGGCGGAGTTTGACAGTCTTGTCCAGGGGACCATGACGGTGGACGAGTATCTGGCCCAGTTTAATGAGCTGGCCCAGTATGCTCACTTCAGGAGACCTATGCCTGATGCTGAGACCTTAGCAGCTAAGTTCCTGAGGGGGCTTAGAGATGATATCCAGGTGTTGGTGGCCGGCCTTGGGTCACGTGATATGGATACCCTTGTGAGACAGAGCCGTCAGGTGGAGGGTATCCTACAGAGGCAGCAAAGAGGCAGACAGCCTACTCCCTCAGTCAGACAGGAAGGGAGAAGGCCTAGTGGTTCTGGCCCAACCAAAAAGGGTAAGGGCAGGATGTTGAGAGCCTCTGCACCCTCTGATAGATTCAAGAGGGGTTTACCTCGAAAGAGATTTCCTTCCAAGTGCTCAGCTTGCGGGAAGGATCATGTGGGAGCATGTGCATCAGGCCAGATTATATGTTATAAATGTGGCAAGTCAGGCCACATGGCCAGAGAGTGCCCTTAGACAGAGACACGGGCACAGGCAGCTCCAAGGGAGATGATGGCACCCACAGCAGGAAGGGTGTATACAGTAGATGCCAGAGAGGCGGCCAGAGCTCCAGACCTAATCAGAGGTACAGTTCTGATCGATGACTGTGATGTCAGAGTTTTATTTGATTATGGAGCCACACATTCCTTCATACAGGATGTGATAGTTGATAGGCTGAAATTGCCTAAGACCAGTTTTGCCCCTCCTATGGAGGTCACCACAGCATCTAGAGGAAGATGTCTGGTGAGCACGTACTGCAAGGACGTGCAGTTTGTCTATGAAGGCAAAGCTTATGTGATTGATCTGTTCTGTCTAGCTATGCCTACCCTTGAGATGATTCTGGGTATGGATTGGATGACCAAGTATGGTGTGATGCTAGACTGTTGTCAGAAGAGGGTGGTTGTGCCTTCTGACAGAACCAGTTCGAGTTCTGCCTCATTTTAATCAGTCTTGCAAGATTGCAAGGCAATCATGGAGGGAGCTCAGGGCTATATCTTCTTGGGTGTGACAGAAGATAAGCCAAGTGTTGAACTGTCTCAGATTCCGGTGGTGAGTGAGTTCGTGGATGTGTTTCCTGAGGAGATCACTCAGCTACCACCAGAAAGGGAGATAGAGTTCTCCATTGATCTGGTTCCTGGTGTGGGACCAATTTCTGTGGCACCCTATCGTATGGCTCCTTTGGAGTTGAGGGAGCTGAAGGTGCAGTTGGAGGACCTGCTGTCCAAGCAGTTTATCAGATCGAGTGTCTCGCCTTGGGGAGCACCGGTGATCTTTGTGAAGAAGAAGGATGGCAGTATGCGGTTATGTGTGGATTACAGGCAGTTGAACAAGGTTACTGTGAAGAACAAGTATCCTCTGCCTCGTATAGATGATCTGTTGGATCAGTTGAGGGGAGCCAGAGTGTTCTCCAAGATAGACCTGAGATCCGGATATCATCAGATTCGGATCAAGCCAGCAGACATACCTAAGACAGCCTTCCGGTCTAGGTATGGTCACTTTGAGTATCAGGTCATTCCGTTTGGTCTGACGAATGCCCCTGCAGTGTTCATGGACTATATGAACAGATTCAGACCTTTCTTGGATCAGTTCGTTATGGTGTTCATTGATGACATCCTGATCTACTCCAAGACAGCGTCAGAGCATGCCGCGCATCTCAGGTCAATCCTTCAGATCTTGAGGGACAAGCAGCTGTATGCTAAGTTGGCCAAGTGTGAATTCTGGTTGACAGAGGTGAAGTTTCTTGGCCATGTGATCTCAGCAGCTGGTGTATCTGTGGATCCCAGTAAGATAGAGGCAGTGATGTCCTAGGAGAGGCCCAAGGACGTGTCTGAGATCAGGAGCTTCCTGGGATTAGCGGGCTACTACAGGAGATTCATTCAGGGGTTTTCTCAGTTGGTGGTACCTCTGACTCGACTCACACGGAAGGGGGTTCCCTTTGTGTGGACCCATGAGTGCGAGCAGTGTTTCCAGGAGCTGAAAGAGCGGTTGACCACAGCTCCAGTGTTGACTCTTCCTGATCCTGAGGGAGTCTTTGAGGTGTTTTGTGATGCATCCAAGTGGGGACTTGGGTGTGTGCTGATGCAAGACCAGAAGGCTGTTGCCTATGCTTCCAGGCAACTAAAGCCTTATGAAGAGTCATATCCTACTCATGACTTGGAGTTGGCAGCTGTGGTATTTGCTTTGAAGATTTGGAGGCACTATTTGTATGGTGCCAAGTTGATAGTGTTCAGTGACCACAAGAGTCTCAGATACCTCTTTGATCAGAAAGAGTTGAACATGAGACAGAGGCGTTGGATGGAGTTCCTGAAGGACTATGATTTCGAGCTAAGATACCATCCGGGCAAGGCTAATGTGGTTGCTGATGCCTTGAGCAGAAAGAATATGACTGCTGCATGTTTGATGATCTTTGATTGCAAGCTGATTGAGCAATTCAGAGATATGCACTTGACGGTGGCAAAAGGTGCACATGGTCTTGAGATGAGTAGGACCAAGGTAGATAATGAGCTGATCAGGAGGATCCGAGAAGCTCAGCAGCAGGATGAGGATGTGAGGGCCATGATTGGCCAGCAGCATGTTTCTTGGGAGGATCAGGACTTGTGAAATACCAAGACCGTGTTGTAGTGCCTAAGGGTGAGCTGAGAGATGTAGTCCTATCTGAGGCACATCAGGGCCAGTTCAGCATCCATCCAGGAGCCACCAAGATGTACCATGACCTGAAGAAGAGTTTCTGGTGGCCAGGGATGAAGAAAGACATAGCCGAGTATGTGGCTAAGTGTCTGGTGTGTCAGAAGGTGAAGATTGAGCATCAGAGACCATCTGGTCTGCTTCAGCCTTTAGAGATCCCTGAGTGGAAATGGGACAGCATTTCCATGGACTTTGTGGTGGGATTACCAAGGACTCAGGGTGGATACGATTCCATCTGGGTAATAGTAGACAGGCTGACCAAGTCTGCTCATTTCTTGCCTGTGAGATCTGACTACACTACAGAGAGGTTGGCCCAGCTATATGTCAGGGAGATTGTGAAACTGCATGGAGTCCCTGACAGTATCATCAGTGATCGAGATCCGAAGTTCACCTCAAGGTTCTGGGGTGCACTTCAGGAGGCTTTTGGGACCCAGCTTAGACTCAGCACGGCCTACCATCCTCAGACAGATGGTCAGACAGAGAGGACCATCCAGACTCTGGAGGATATGCTGAGAGCTTGTGCTTTGGAGCAAGGTACTAGCTGGGATAGATATCTACCTCTGGTGGAGTTTTCCTACAACAACAATTTTCATGCCAGCCTGGGCATGGCACCCTATGAGGCTCTGTATGGCCGTCAGTGCAGGACTCCAGTATGCTGGACAGAGGTAGGAGAGAAGCAGTTACTTGGACCTGAGATGGTTCAAGAGACCTCTGAGCAGATCAAGATGATCCGAGACAAGCTGATGAAGGCTCAGAGTCGACAAAGCAAGGCCTTTCTACCAGTACGGTGTGGTTCGAGGACGAACCAAGCGGAAGCTGGTGGGCATGTAACATCCCGAGCGCTGACGAGGGCGGGGAGTGATCGCCGGTGCAGTGAGGCACGGACAAGGAGCAGCTCCTGGCAGGCTTCCAGTGGGAGGGGCACATGAATGAATCGAAACACACCCGAACGAGAGGGATCCAGAGGCTGTGCAGGTATGGGACTGTACAGTTGAGGATAACTTAAAGGATTTAATAGGTATTACCTATACCAACAAGGTGCATCTACTTTTCGGTAGCCCATAACATAAGAACTCCACAATTAAGTGTGCTTGACTTGGAGCAATCTTGGGATGGGTGACCTCCTGGGAAGTTTCTCAGGAAGTGTGTGAGTGAGGACAAAGCACACTGAAAAGTCTTGTGTTGGTATGTAGGGACAGTCGTTGATCCTGCAAGTGGCCAGGCGTTACATACTTCATCCTTAAATTTGAACATTCAAACATTTGAACCATTTAACTACATTCCATTCAACCTCTACTTCTAAAAATTAATTCAAAATAGTACCATAATAAAACTATGAACAAACAACCAAGATATCATCAAAATCACTTCCAAAGATCACCAAATATACTTCCAAACATCACCAATATTTCAGCCTATAAATCATCACCTATCCTATGGTTTAAACCAACATTTCCATATCATAAAATAACCTTAAGATGAAATGAATTTCAAGTCTAAATGATAACCATAAATCTGCCTAATTAAGCTTAGAAATTAATCCAAACAAATGCTTAACTAGAGATTGAAGCCTAGCCTACCTCTAGTGAGTTTGAGTCTTGAAAATGGAATGGAATAATGGCTGCCTTCCTTGGGAAATCCTCTAAGAAATGAAGCCTTGATATCCTTCTACTAAGCTTGTCAAACTCTTCCTAAGGTTGCTTGCCTTACACATGATTTCTTCAAGGTGGTGGGGTTTCTTTCTTACTTGATTTTAGCTTTAAAGGGAAGAATGAAAGTGAAATTAAGGTGATGTGAGGGAGCTTCACGTGAAGTGTGTAGGGAGAAAGTCTTGGAAAATGGCTTGCACTTAAGGTTCCTCCTCCTCCCTTTATATAGTAGTTGGAAAATAATTGAATATTTACAAAAATCTCTAAGTCATGATGATTCCATTACAAGTGTCCTTACACTTGTCATGAACTTTACAAGTGTCCCACCACTTGTCATGGTCTTGAAGCTTCTTCCTTTCTTCCTTCCAAGTGTCCCTCCATTTGGTAAATCATGAAGCTTCTCCATGCTTCTTGCTTCTTCACGTGAATGCTAGAGGAAAAAGAGAGAAAAATCTTCTAAGTTCATCATGTGCCTTACAAGTGTCTTAACACTTGTCTTCATCATAAAGCTTACCTTTACAAGTGTCCTAACACTTGGCATGTCTTGAAACTTCTCCCACCTTCTCCATTTTCACGTGGACTTCTAGGGAAGGAAGAGTAATCTTACTTTGTTTCATGTTATTTTGTGTATATATGTCATTTTTGATAATGAAGAAAAATCCAATTTCCTTGTGGCTTTACACATGGTATTTTTCTAGTAAGAAGTCAAGTTTGATTTGAACTCTTCTACTTAAAGATAATATTGAATAATCGAACTCTAGAGATTCCTAGAAATTGATCTCAATGACATTTTAAATTACTCACAAACAATCTATACAGAGTGCTACATAAATCTTACATACAAGATTGTTTCTATCTTAATTCTGATTGGTCCATACCACTTCTGACCATAAAAATTACTAAATTATTTTATTAAATAGATCTATACATCCTTCAACTAAGAGAAAATTCCATGGATTTTATTTATCATTTTTCCATATTTTTCTGATGCTTGAATTCTCTTGAATAAAGTTTCAAAGTTGTTATCTCATAAAATTCATAGAAATTTTATTCTAGAGTTTTCTGTCACAAAATATTTTGATACTCTGTCAGCTAAGAGTATTCTGTAATTTCATCAGGTTTCCATAAAATTCCTAAAGATATTTGGGCATTTTTTACCTAAGGGCATTTTGGTAATTTTTTCATTCATCTTAGGGGTATTATTGTCATTTTCAAAATGTTCAAGGGTATTTGTGTAATTTTCACCTTAGGGTTATTTTTGTAATTTCTATTTCAAGAGAAAAGTGATATGGTCATTTATCCAGTTATCATCACACTTCCACAATTCAATATGAATTCAAAGTATAATTTTGAGGATGTTACACTTTTCCTCCCCCTTTGATGTTGTTTGTTTGAGCCATGAAGGGGTAAACTGTAAAATATAAGAACACTTCACACTTAACCAAGAGGGGGGTTGAATTGGTTAGACTTAGTAATTTAAAAATTTTCTTGATCAAAATCAAAGTTTTTCCCTTTTTGGATCTTTATCACTTTTGTAACCAAGAACCTTTATCCAAACTTCAATCCAAGAAATGTAATGTTTCAAGAATTTGATAGATAACAAGAAATCACAAGCAAGAAAGATAAATTCAACCAAATATGCATAATTAAAACAACACACAGAGAATTATACTGGTTCACTTCAAACACTATGAAGCTACATTCAGTTTTCTTCTACTCAACACTAGAGTAGAGTTTCACTATTGTAAATTTCAATTCTTACAAGTTATTACAAGCCTCTCTTTATCAACCCTAGACAAAGTTCAGAAATCTAAAACACTATTAGATTCTTAGAGACCAACCCAAACTGAGAACACTATTCAGCAAACCCCTAGAGAGACACTATCTCTAGATTACAAGCAAGAAACTCATTTACAATAGACAAACCAACACAAAATTCAAAAGAGAATTACAACTTCAAAGAATAAGGAAAGAGGTCACCTGATGATCCAAAGAATGATATGCATAGGAATGATTTCACCAGGTTGAATGCAGAAAACAAACTCAGAACATAACTTTCTTTAAGCTTTGAAAAGAGAAAATCTTGCTTCACTCATCCCTTAAAGACCCATAAGAGTTTTATGGAAGCAAGAACTCAATGAACCCAGAAATATCACTTAAAGAATGTTTAGAAAGCCTTAGAATGCTCAGAATACGAATTACTCAAGTTAGGAAATCAACTGAGCATGGGTTCTATTTATAGTGATATTTGTAACCGTCTGTAATCGATTAAAAGCGCTCCTGTAATCTATTATTTAGCACTTGTAATCGATTACATACGCTCCTGTAATCGATTAAACCGTTCATAATGATTCTGGGTAACTATAACGAACAATTTAATCGATTATTCCGACTCGTAATCGATTAAATTTGGCATGATGAAAAATATGTTTGAACTACGTAATCGATTACAATAATTGGTAATCGATTAAATCCGGCACTATGAAAAATATGTTTGAGCTACGTAATCGATTATTCCGATAACGTAATCGATTAAACTGTTCCTGAAAAATTTCCAGAAAACATCAAGAACAAAATAATCGATTCTTTGCCCATTATAATCGATTAAACCAGTGAAATGCTATTTTTCCAAAAACACTTAGTTTTTTATTCAAAAACTTAAAACAATTTACCAATGCCTTGTGATTTAATTTTCAAACTTATGAATGATATGAATGCAATGATTGGATCATCAGAAAACTTCCTTTCTTTTACATTTGATCACAAGCTTTTCTTCAATGCTTCAAGGGCATGTTGAAAGGTCAAAACAATCCTTTCTTGAATCAATGTTCTTTGTGCTTCAAGCAACTCCCCCTCAAATAAACATAAACACCTCTTCTTCGTCCCTCTGACTCCATTTTTGTTTTCCTTCATAGAACACCTATAGGGATTCATGAAAGTACTCTTTTTTGGGGTTTTAATGTTGTTTATGTTTGTTGATGGGTTCTGGGTGTGTAGTTGTTGAGTGGTAGTGGGAAATATCTCATCTTAGACCCAATGCTCTCTTCTTTTCCCTTTCTCTCTCTCAAATGTTGCTCCTTGGTTTATAGAGGTAGGGGAAGTTGAACTTGTTCTTATTTTCTATTGCCTTTTGATGTATTAGAATGGATATTATGTATTAGGTTGACGGTTTGATGTTGATATATGTGATTTTGAGATTTAGGTGTTGATTTGATGATTTTATGGATATAAATGGAATTTGATGGTTGAGAATGTCTTTTGCATGCTTGAATTCATTGTAGAGATGTTCACATAGTGTAGGATGGTATTAGATTTTAGAAGTTGGGGTTTTTTGTGCAAAAATCATATTCCTTGTTCCCTTGAATCATTTTAGTCAACTATAATGTTCTATAATCGATTAAAACATGCCCCGGGGGTTGAATTTTGGTTTAGCACAGGCAAATAGTCAATTTGGTGGTTTGGTAATCGACTATTTTAAATTCTTGGGTTGTGTTTTAATTTAGGTTCGCAAATAGTCGATTATTTGGTGTGATAATCAACTATTTATACCATAAAAGACCCTAGAACAATTCTGCTAAATTTGGTTGACTATAGTAAGACATAGTTGACTAAATGGACCAAAAGCAAATCTTTGAGTGGGAATTAGGGAAAATGATCTGGATAAAAGTTGTAGCCCTAGATGTTAGCTATCTAATGGCTTTTGTTTCACTTAAAAATATTATGTATAGATTTAGAAATGATTAAATTAGTGAACAAAGGTCAAGTTGTCGGTAATAAGTAAAAGTTTCATATAGATTGTGATTTTAGACATAGTATGATTCCAAACTAGGTTTTTGGTTAACCATAAAAGTTGGAGATAATCGTCCTAGCTTTCAAACGAGACAAGAACCAACTTAATTGAGTTAGTATATATATTTATTTACCATGTTTATAAGTTATGAAGGTAATAGGTGCATAATAAAAAATGAAGGAGATAGTAACCCAAAACTTATGAGATGTTTTGGTAACCTAAAAAATGAAGTGGAAAGTTGTTATAATGGTATAGTAATGGATAATTATATGATTTGATTAACCTATGCTCTTATTGTTGATGAAATTAATTATATTGATGATGAGACAATTATATTGAATGATAATGTCTTGAGTTGTATTGGTTGGTTTCTTGATGATGATATGAACATCGTTTGATGAATTGAATCTGGTGATAATGATAAGATTGATGATAATTGATAATAATCTTTCTTTATAACCATCCATGTGTTGGAAGGGTTAGCTATGGCCTTTGGAAAGGTTTTTGTTGAAATGAAAATAGTTTACTTTGGAGTGTGAGTTCCATGCTAGAACTCTGCTTCGCTAAATCGATCCAAGGGTTTTGCCTAGTAAGGTATCTTCCCAAGTACCACCCCTAGGTTTTGACTTCAGATGGTGAGTCTGAGTAATGGGATGAATTGTTGTTGACGGTAACTTTTCAGTGTATATGGGATGAATTGTTGTTGACGGTAAAACTTGGACACTTAAGACCATCCATGAGTGAGATGGTGGGTACAAATGTGTCGTACCTAAAACTCTCAAGGAATCTAAGTGCAATAGTTGTTGTGAGTAGATATGTAAGTTATGGGTGCTAAGAAAGCCCTTAAAATAGTGCTGGAGGTTGTCGGTAATGGCTAACGATGAAAGGGCCTATAGAATAAATGGGTAGGTGAATCCATAAATGGGTTAAGGTCGTTGCAAGCCTTACTGGAGGTAAGCCACTACCTACACTCATTTATTTTTGATAAAATCACACTTCCTCCATAGGGTTAATTTGAGTCTCCTCGAATGGTCAAGGTGTGATTATGTTTAGGGATGTACTTGGGTTATTTGCTCAAAAGGTGAAATCTCCAAGGAGTCCAGTTTGTCTTAGGAGTTGATTAGGGATGGAAATGGGCCAAGCCACCTGTTAGGGGCCTTGCCCTGGCCTGGCCTGGCCTGTTTATTATACAGGTCAGGCTCAGGCATTTTGAAAAGCCTATTTAAATAAAAAGTCAGGCTCAAACTTTAAAAAAAGTCTGTTAGGCTTGTTGGCCTGGCCTGTTTAATATATATATATATATATATATATATATATAAACTTAAAAGTAATATATTTGTTTTTCTAATAACATTTTAGTATTTGACATTAAGACTAGATTATCGAATGGAACTTATGTGATATTTTATGTAGCTTGCTTATTTTGTTTACAATATTTTATTGAATACTTAAAGTGCTCCGATTATAATTCTTACTTGGTTCTTTGTGATTAGTGAATTTTAATATCATATTAGAGTGCTCTATTTAATTTTAACTTCTTTTTTTCACACATAAATTAAAAGGAAAGTATGTGTCTTTCTTTATATTAAATTTTGAAAAGTATTATACAAATTCTCAAATTTCACTGTATAGTCATTAGATTCCCTTCGTATATAATATTTATTGTAAAATAGGCTTTTTAATAGGCCCGTTGGCCAAGCCAAACTTTTAAATAGGTCAGGTCAAGCCTAAAAAAAAGTCTATGACAGGTAAATAGGCTAGATCAAGGTTTATATTTTTAATTCAGGCCAAGGCCAGGCCTAACTATGCCTGGCCTGTTTCCATGCCTAGTGTTGATGATTGATGGACTGGTGATGATGATGTTTGATGGATAAATCATGGTGATGAAGATTGATTGACTGATGGTGTATGATGATTGAATCTTAATATGATAATTGTTATGGTATTTTATGTTATGTGGATTATAAGACTTATGTTTTATATATGGTTTCTACATATTATGTTATATATGTGATTATGGGTCATGCTTTAATTAAGTTTTGTTCCATTTTAGTATGCTTATTTTTGGTAAGCTTACCCTTGCGTTGTTGTACATGTTGTTCGTGCCTGTGATGATCCTAAATTTGATGTACACGAGGAGTAGATAACTAGGAGATGATCCCATGTCTTCGGAGACTTCATGGATATATGTGTCTGGACGTGAAGACGCGTTATCATTTTTGTTTCCTCTTTAAAGTTATGCATGGTGTAAACCAACTTAAAGTTTATGTAGTTTATCCTTATAGTATGTTTTATGTTTATATGTATGTACTAAGGATATTTTGAAAATAAAAGGAATACTCACAATAACCAAGAGGGGGTGAATTGGTTATTACCTTGGTCTTTTAAAAGTTTTAATTCAAATAAGAGTTTAGGATCTTTATCACTTTTAGAACCAAGAAACCTTTTATTCAATCAAATAGCTCAGCCCCAAGAAAAACAATTTCTCAAAACAGAACTTGTTGGACAATAAAGATGAATCAAAGAATCATAAGACAAGATGAAGTAAGAGATTAAAAAAATCAAAATACTCAAGCAATTTATATTGGTTCACTTCACAACGGAAGTTACATCCAGTTTCTTCTAATTCACACTGAATTAGAGTTCCACTATTATAAATTGTTCTTACAAGCTTTTACAAGAACCTCCCTTTATCAACCCTAGATAAAGAACAGAAATCTAAAACCTTATTAGACTTCTAAGGAGAAAGATTCAGAGAACACTACTCTGATCTTTAAGCTAGAGAACCCTTCTCTAGTCCCAAGCAAGAAGAACTCAATTACAAGAAGAACTCCATTACAATAGCCAATATCAACAGAATTTGAAAACAGAATTACAACCAAGGAGTTAAGGAAAGAAACAACCTAATGATCCAATGAATGATATGCAAATGAATGAACAAATCAGGTTGAAAGACAAAAACAAACTCAGAGCATTCTTCTTCCTTAACCTTTGAAAGAGATTTCTTGCTTAAAGAATCATTCAAATACCCATGAATGTTTTAGATGAAGCAAGAACTAGTAGAACCCAGAAATTCACTTTGGAAGTGTTTAGAAAGCTTGTGTATACTCAGAAATACAAATTGAACATGTTAGAAAACAAGCCAAGCTTCCACTTCTATTTATAACAAAAGTTGTAACTAATTGTAATCAATTACACGCTCCAAATAATCGATTAATATGAGTGTGTGATCGATTAAATTAAAATATAATCGATTAAAGTGTTCAAGAAGCATTCTGGGTTTTCACCATGAGCAAAATAATCGATTATCCCGAGCTGTAATCGATTAACACATAAATATTTATTCTCAAAGTGAATTGTGTAATTGATTACTGGATATGGTAATCGATTAAGTCAGGAAAACATGATTTTCAGTTTGAACTATATAATCGATTACGGTTTCTGGTAATCGATTATTCCAGGAAGAATTAAAAATTGATTCTAACTAAATAATCGGTTACGAAAGTTCAGTAATCGATTAAAATTCATAACAAAGCATTTCAGTCCTATACAAAGGCAAAATAATCGATTAAATCGATAGGTAATCGATTAAAATGTTTATGAAGGATTTCCAGATTTGAACGAAGAATAAAATAATCGATTAACCCTTTTATGTAATCGATTAAATCAATAAAAAACTTATTTTTCCAAAAAATTTTCAATTCAATTAAAACCTTAGTTAAATGTTAAAAGCTTTGTTTGATTTTAATGAAAAACACTTAGTTAATTCAATGAATGAATGCAGGGATCAATAAGATAGCTTTCGTTTTACATAATATTTCAATTCCAAGTCTTCAAGTCTTTTAAACATGTTAAAAGCTCAAAACCAATCTTGAATCAAAGACTTCCAAACTTCATAAAGCTCCCCCTATATCCAACATATTTTAGTTTATGATGTTGTATGTATATCATGTGATATTTTATCTTTGTATGCTACTTTGTAACTTTTGGCTTTGAAACGTGAAAAATTTACAAGTGTTTTTATAATGAAATTACTAGAAGAGTTTTAGATGAATTAAAATATTTTTTTTTCTAAAGTTAGTTCTTAGTTTCATGTAACGGTGACAGGTCGTTACAGGTTGTTTCATGTAACGGTGACAGGTCATTATAGGTTGTTTCATGTAACGGAGCAACTATGGTTTTTTGGGATATACGTATGTGGGTGGTCACTACCACAATATAGGGTATGCAACAACCTCGACCTCATGTGGATTCATATATTTGTATATCCTCAAGGATATCAATGGTGGAGGAGCCTTCCCAATGCTTATTCAGCGTTGCTCAACAACTCATGCATGTCATTCTATAATCAACAGTTTTAACATCACTTAAAATTTCCTTTATGTGAAATTAGACATATAAAAAGTATGTCTGCCACTTCTCATAAGTTAGGCTTTTCCACAAGGTAATAAGAAAAAATATATCTTATTCTCAAGATCTTATATAAGAAAAATCTGTTAGGATCACTACTGCAAAAACTCTCTTCTACGACATGGGATCAAAGACGATTCTATAAAACCGATGTCTTAAAAAACATGGTGGTATTTTTGCAAATATTTGAAATTTTCCAAAGACGGTTTTTACAAAATCGTCTTTGAAACATCTATACAAAGACGATTTTTGTCAAAATTTTCGTGTAAAGGGCCTTCATATTTTAGTTTTTCACTTGTTCCCTATAGTTTTTTGATCCCTCTCCTCAATCTTGAGCCCAATAGACCTCACCTCTCTTCTTCTTAGTCTCGTTTTCACTCCCTCATCACTGTCGTCAAAGCTTGTGTTTTGGTTGTGGACGATACATAAAATAATGGCTCTGTGTTTTGAGTTCTTCTTCTTCTTGTTTTTTCTCATGACTAGAAATCCACACTGTCATATTTTTTTTTTCAATTTCTGACCTACTTTTGATTTCCCCCAATTTTAGTTGGCAAAGATATCGTAGATCTATGCTTGGATCGTGTTTGAAAACTCGCAGACAACTGTAGTGGTCTCCAGGGCTTCATCGTCCTCAATGCTGTCGGTGATGGCACTGATTCCATCCGCGTCTACGGATTCTCTAGTAGCTGCTCTAGCGTCTGCTTCGTCGGGTGCTGAATCGGATGCTTTATCTGCGTGGTTTGAAACTCTTTGGAAAAGAAAATGCTTTGCCCAAGAATTCTTGAATCTCTGTTGTTAGAGCTTATCTTCCTCGATTATGGCAAAAAGTCCAAATTAGGGTTCCCCAAACTTGTATTTTTGCCTTGATATCTACTAAATAAGTTGATTTGTATTGTAATTTTTTTGGGGTTTCAGAAACAAATATCCCGTTTACATGGTCTAGTTGGTGGAGGAGAAATTCAGGATAATGCCATTTCAATAGTCAGCTTTGCAGGTTCTCCTAGATCCTTTAAGTGAGTATGCAAGGACCATTCAGTCCATTAACCTCTGTTAAAAATATATCTCAAGTCTATATTTTTTTGTCCAATAAATCATTTGGTCTCCCATAACTTTGTTTACTGATAAACATCTTTCTCCTTTTGTAGAAAAAAGACTATGATCGACACTGCCCTTGTTGGGGCTTTTAGAAGGGAAAAGGACAAAGAGATGGAATTACAAGCACTAAGAGATGAAATTCAAGCGTCCATAAAATTGGTATCTTTGAAAACCCATATATTTCTTATTGGTTTGTTATCAATTTTGAATAATTAATGAGGGATAGAATAAATAATTTTTTGACCTATAAGTAGCAATTTATATGAGGAACACCTATCTTAGTTAGGTTGTCATAGAGCTCCATTCTAGTATTTTTGTATAGTTCTTTAGTATTTTTAACGTTTTAATTTATAGTCACTATCATTTGTTGATTTATCAATAATGATAGTTCTTAATGTTTTTGTGATGAATTAAATGGTTGAAATATGGGATGATTCAGGTGAAACAAAGAGAAGATGAGATACAAAGTTTGAATATGAGACTACGTTTTCGAGAAGTTGGAACAAAAATATGAGAAACAGTTGCTTCTGAGAAGATCTAAGCTGAGACACTTTTGCTAAATGAAAAAAGAGGAGCACTTGAAGGAAATTGATGTCTTGCGGGCCCGGGTGGATCAAAATAATGAAGCAACTAGATTTGCTATGGAAAATTTGCAGCTAAAAGAAAAAATTAGAAGGCAAGGAAATGAGAACGAAACAAAAAGAGGATGTAAGTTGGTGACAAGTATGAAGCAGGGTTATGTTTGTGGTAGAGTGTGACTCTAGACTCAGTTATGGCATTGTCCTTCAACACTTATGGTGGGTTTGGAGAGACGAATTATGCTTGACGTAGAGGGTGGCTCTAGACTTGGTTATGGCACTATCCTCTAACACTTGTTCGCATATACCACGTACCCGATAATCCGAGGACAATGAATCTTTATACTACGAGAAAGTATGAGAAAACATTAAGAAATGATAGATGATTCACAATAGGTACGTTGGGGAATGGTTCAAAGGAACATAAGGTAGAAAGTGGTGATAACCCGACTAAGTACAATGATCCGGTTTGCACTGGGAACTCATGGGCCTCCATTGGAACTCCTAACTAAAGTGGAGCCATATCCATGGTTGGAGAGACGAGCATTGCTTGTACTGGGAAAAATGTGAACTCCCAATCGTCATTTATGAAAACTTTGTAAGACCATTAAAGCAGGAGACGTTTAATGGCAAGCTCGGCCTAGGATAAATAAAATGTGTGATAGACATGCGAACTAGGTTACCGTGAGAGATCTATTTGTTAGTGATCCACACATAGTGGTTATGTAGGTTGGTGTGTGTTATGTCTTTGTTTGTGGCTTCTAAGGGAATAGAGGACTCACCTCTTAAACCAACATTTTCAAGTTCGAATGGTGAGTGTTGAGATGGATCTCTTTTGGTGGGTTAACATCTTTTAGTGTTGGAGGATTCCTCTGAAAGTTCTTCACATGATTCTCATTAGTAGATTCATTTACATTTGACATATACCTTCTTGATGGCAAGCTTAGATGACTGCTCTAAGACTTAGGTTTTTCCACTTTTGTGTATTGATATGAGTATACCTTAGTTTTAGGAACTTTTATATGTGTTCATTCATCTTATTTACTTACTATTTACCTTTGATACTTAATTACTTATGGTTTGTGACTATGGAGGATTACCCTTTACCTTTATATATACACATGATGTTATTCTAAGTGTTGCGCGCTAACGCGCAATTGATACGGCAAGTGCACCGATCGTTAACAAGTAATAAAAGTGAGTAAGTGAGTTATCGTCTCCACAGGGATTGGGGTAATTTTCACAGCAACTTAATTATAAATGATTGGAATTAAAAACAGAAAATAAAGAGATAATTGTTGTGTTGAAGAGTTGGATTAAAATAGAAATTAATTAAATGCAGTAAAATAATAAAAAGATTACCAATGGAAGAAACAATTGTGGTCAGGCGCAATCCCTTTTGTTTCTACCTCCTTCACTTGATTGGTTTATTATCTTAAGTCACACACATGATAAATTTTTCCTAAATTCGTAAATCCTAGAACTACTAGAGTCATAACCAGCGATTTAACCCTTTAATTCGATCGAGAAACCTAAACCCTTAGTGAATCTGTCAAACTAAGTATTCAAAGAATATATCTCATGTGATCTTGTTAAGATTATTC
>PYAF01000621.1:106885-127451 GCA_007407185.1 Glycine tomentella
CACGCGTGACACTCCAGAACTTGCTTCTTTTATTATTTATTCTCCTCTTTTGACCTGAAATTGCACAATTGGTATTGAAATTAGATTTAAACAATAAAATACTAAACTCAACTAATTCTAAGCTATTTACCTAAGTATTTAATCAAATTCTAACCTAAAACTAGACTAAAAACAAGATGTGTTTGCAACACATCATTAAGTAACCAACATGTTCTTAGCTTACAAACCTATCTAGGGGTTTACCTACAACTTATATAAGGTATGATAGGTCTAAACTTTTGATGTTGAGTAGATTGGGTTGTGTCTCATAGGTATCTATATGACTTAACTAGTAGCTTAGATGGATTTCTACTGAAAATACTCTATGTCAGGGGTTTCAAAATGGAGGACATGTTTACATGAATAAACTTAGTTTATGTCCTTTGAGAAACAAATCTTATATATACCCTTAGGCCAACAAGGAGGCTATGTTAGAAGCAAATCATAGTAAGGAAAATACCTTTCCATAGGAGTCAGATTAAAATTACTATGTTCTGGTAGAAGTAAGATAAGACTAGATGAAAAGTGGTGGGTTCTTATAAGAATAGATAATTGTGGTTAGTCTTAGATCTCTTTATCCTTAACTTAATTTTGGGATGAAATTCCTAAAATGGTGGAATAGTTGCAACACCTCAAGATGCGGGGGAACATAGGCTACCAATTAGAGAAGGATTTAAGCCACATGAACAACCTCCAAGGTGGTTTAATCCACAACTTCTGCCTCAGATCAAAGGGGAAATGGAGAGGATGTTAAGGGCTGGTTTCATTAGAATGACTAGATATACTAAGTGGTTGTCAAATACTGTGCCAGTTATAAAGAATGGGCAAGTATGAGTATGAATTGATTTCAAGGATTTAAATCTGGCAACACCTAATGATGAGTATGTTATACCCATACCTGACATGTTAGTTAACACAACAACCAAATGTGGTGTTCTTACCTTTATGAATGGTCATTCTGGTTATAATCATATTTTTATGGTTGTTGAAGATATGCACAAAATGATATTCTATTGTCTCAGAGCTCTTAGGACATATGAATGGTTATGGATGTCGTCTAGACTAAAAAAATGTTGGAGCCACGTATCAAAGGGCCATGAATCTCATTTATAATGATGCTTTTGTGCAAAAAATGGAAGTATACATTGATGATGTGGTAGTCAAGTCACCTGATATAGATCAACATTTGGCTGATTTAGATTAAGGTTTACAAAAAAATGAGGTTTCATGGGCTAAAAATGAATCCGACTAATGTGTATTTAGCGTGTCGACTAGAAATTTTTTAAGTTTCTTAGTATATCGGAAGGGAATTGAAGTTGTTAAAAATAAGGCAAAAGCAGTATTGGAGGCCAGGGCACCTCAAATTAAGAAAGAGTTACAAAGCCACATTGGTAAGATTAATTTCTTGTGAAAATTCATAGCCAATTCAACTGGCAAGATAAAGGCTTTTTCACCTTTACTAAAGGTAAAGGATCAAGAAGAGTTTATCAAGGAGAAGAACAACAACAAGCATTTTAGCAAATCAAGCAAGTGTTAGTTGAACCACCAATTTTAGTGTTGCCAATACCAGGAAAACCTTTGAAGTTGTATATATCGGTTGCAGATGAATCTATTGGATGCCTTCTAGCACAAGATGCAGAAGATGGAATTCAAAGAGCAATTTATTATCTTAGCCTATTATTACATAATTTTGAATGTAAATATACTCTTGTGGAGAAATTATGTTTGTCATTATTCCATGCTTGTACAAAACTAGAGTATTATTTGTTACCTAATGAAGTCCTAGTTATGTGCAAATTTGATATTGTTAAGCATTGTTAAATTGGCTAGTTTTACAAGGGCATTTGATGAAATGGGCAATTAAGTTAAATGGTTTTGCTTTGACATATGTACCATTGCTAGCCATGAAAGGGAAAGTCTTAGCCGATTTCATCACCCAACATCTACATACAAGTAGACGACGTATCCGAGGTAGCAAACAATTATGTTGGCCTGCAACCTTGGATTTTGAGCTTTGATTGTTCATGAACATATGAAGGTGTTGTAAAATATGGGAACACTTCACACTTAACCAAGAGGAGGGGGGTGAATTGGTTAGGCTTGGTAATTTAAAAATTTTCTTGAACAAAATCAGAGTTTTTCCCTTTGGATCTTTATCACTTTTGAAACCAAGAACCTTTATTCAATCTAATGCTCAGTTCAAGGTATCCAATAGCTCAAGAATTTGTTGATAACAAAAACACACAATCAAGAATAATAGAATATAACCAATATAAGGAAAATAAACAACACACAAAGATTTATACTTCACTTCACTATGAAGCTACATCCAGTTTTCTTCCACTCAACACTAGAATGGAGTTCCACTATTGCAATTTTCAATTCTTACAAGTTATTACAAAGTCTCTCTTTATCAACCCTAGATAAAGTTCAAAAATCTAAAACACTATTAGATTCTTAGAGACAACCCACTGAGAACACTACTCAGTATATCCCCTAGAGAAACTCAATTACAATAGGCAATCAAATACAGGATTCACAAAAGAATTACAACCTCAAAGATTAAGGAAAGAAATCACCTGATGATCCAATGAATGATATGCATATGAATAATTACACCAGGTTGAATAATGAAAAAAAATTCAAAACATCACTTCCCTTGAGCTTTGAAAAGAAACTTCTTGCTTTTAGAAACACTTAACAACCCATGAAAGTTATTGTGAAAGGAAGAACTCTATGAACCTAGAAAATCACTAAAAGAATGTTTAGAAAGCCTTATAATGCTCAGAATACGAATTGATCAAGTTATTGAATCAGCTGAGCAAGGGTTCTATATATAATATATTTTCTAACCGTCAGTAATCGATTAAATACGCACCTGTAATTGATTATTTTGCTCATGTAATCAATTATCTCAAGACTGTAATCGATTAAAATGTTCAACAAACTTTTGGGTATGAGCAATGAACAAAATAATCGATTATGCCATCATGTAATCGATTAAAGCAGGAAGATTCACAAATATAAAAACACTTGTGTAATCGATTACAAATTTTGGTAATCGATTAAAGCAGGAAGCTGCATAAACTACATTGAACTATGTAATCGATTGCTTTAATTGGTAATTGATTAAATCAGCAGAACTTGTAAAGTATAGGCATGTAATGTAATCGATTACTATTCTTTGTAATCGATTTAGACAGGAAGGTGATATATTCTGATTAGCCTATGTAATCGATTACAACATGTTGTTAATTGATTAAAATGTTCATCAAAGCTGTTTATAAGAGAGCTAAGGTAAAATAATCGATTATTCCGATATGTAATCGATTACATTGTTCTTGAAAAGTTTTCCAGAAAGCACCAAGAACAAAATAATCGATTCTTTTCTTAATATAATTGATTAATCTAGTGAAAACATTATTTTTCCAAAAACTCTTGATTTAATTCAACACCTTAGACAATTTATCAAATTCTTTTACTTAAACTAATTTCTTTAATGAATGATATGAATGCAATGCACTTGGATCACCAGAAATACTTCTTCCTTTTACATTCAATCACAAATTAATCTTCAAGGCTTCAAGGCATGTTGAAAGTTCAAAACCTTCCTTCTTGAATCAATCTTTCCTTTATGCTTCAAGCAGCTCCCCCTCAATTCAACAGGTGTAGGAATCGACACAACTACATTAACCTAACAAGAAGGGTATCGAGGTACTCAAGGTTGATTGATCTGGAGTGTTTGAACAATCAAGTAGAATACAAGGCGTTGATACGGTTTGCAAATATTATTCCAAAAAGAAGTAAAATGTGCACAAATATATGGAGATTCTTAATTAGTGATTCAACATATTTTGCAATACCACTACTTTAGTAGAGTTCTATAATTCGGCTAAGTAATTTCTTAAATGTGTTGCTGATGTAACAATAGAACACATATATAGAGGTGTTAATGATGAAGCTAATAAACTAGCCCAATATACTTATGGATATAGAAAGCTAAAAAATGAAGCTTGGGAATCGTCCATAGAAGAGTATCGCATAATTAAGATTGAATTAGTAGATACATGGTAGCAAGAAATTATGGATTATTTACTGAATCCATCCAATAAAGTCGAATTCAAGATGAAGCAGAAAGTGTTAAAATATACAATCATAGGAAACAAATTGTATAGATGAAGCTTCAATGGGTTGCTGTTGAAATGTGTTAATCAAGCCAAATGATATGGCTCATGGGTGAAATACATAAGGGCTTGAGTGGAGCTCATAGGTCTGGACCCACGATGAAGTGGTTGATAATTAGCATGGATACTATTGGCCAACAATTATAGCCGATTGCTATCGTTATGCTTAAGGACGTGGAGAATGCCAAAGATTTGGACCTTTACAAAAGATTCTAGTTGGAAATGCATGTAGTGATCAAACCTTGGCCAGTTAGGGGATAACCATAGATGTCATCAACAAGATTTATCCAACTTCATCCAAAAGACATAATTTTATTTTGGTAGCCACTGATTCTTTTGCAAGATTGGGGGAGGTTGAACCATTGATTAATGTGACTCAAGAAGTCGTGATTAGATTCATTAGACCTGACATCGTCTATAGGTTCGACATACCTAAGTCAATCACGATTGACCATTGAACTATGTTTAGTGGAGGTAGTGAGTTCATTCATACAAAATTTTGGTATTAAACTCGTACATTCAACACCTTACTATGCATAAGCAAATGTCGAAGCTACTAATAAGTCTTGATTGACGTCATCAAGAAAAATTTAGAAGATCATTTAAAAAATGGCATGAAACACTACAAGAAGCAGTATGCCTTGGCGAATACACCTACCCAAGCAATTGGTTGTACTCCATTTTGGCTGAACTATGGGTAGAAAGCAATTTTGCCTCTAGAGATCAACATACAATCTTTGAGAGTAGCTAAGCAAAATATGTTGAGTTTGGATAGATATCAAGAAATCATGCTTGATGAATTAGACGAGTTAAATGAAGATCGGCTAATGACACTTGACCAAATTCAACTCAACAAAAGAAGTTGAAAGACCATAAAATAAGCATGTCAAGCTAAAACTTTTTAGTGAAGGTGACATGGTTTGAAATTTTTTGATTTTGCCTTTGGGAGAAAAAGATTTAGAATCTGGAAAGTGGTCTCCGAATTGGGAAGGACCATTTATAGTTATTCACATATTACCCAATAAAGCTTATCAGCTAGTCAATCCAGAGGGAAAAAAGTTAGACAAAAGTATAAATGCCAAATATTTAAAACGTTTTAATCCTTCCATATGGGAAGAAGAACATATACAAAGGCCAAATTGTCAATAGTGACAACCAGTCGATCACTTAGCTAATCTAAAAGTTGCCTATAATCAGACTTATTTAAAACGTATGTTTAATTATGGGTAAAAAAACTTTAAGGATTTGCAACCAAATCAATTGCCTATTAGTTGGTTTAGTTGAAGAAGTACCAATACGACCAATATCATCCTCATGTGGATCAATAAGCCTAGCACCAACACCAGTGGTAGCGACATAAGCATTATGAGCAACAACATCAGCATGAGCACTAGATACTTCAACAACAACTTCCACAATACAAACCATAATTCATGTTGGAGGAATAACTGAAGATGGGACAACTGAAGTAGAAGGAGCATAAGGAAGTGCGAATAAAGTTTGTTTGGCTTGATCAAACTTTTGTCGCCTATTTCTCTTGCATTAAGGTATTTTTCCAGACCTTGTTGATGGAGTAGATGGATGATGCTAGGATTAAGGGAATTAGCTAAGGAATGGAGCTGGATACGTTGATCCGAACTACCTTGAGCTGTGAATTCAAAAGAGTGATTTTGGGGGTTAGTTCGACTGGTTCTCTCTTGATACACCTAAGTTTAGTTGTTAGATCTGTAACTCTTTTGTTGAGGTGTTCTTGTTCAACCAAATTATCTTGTCGTTCACCTTCAACAACTTGAAAATTGGTAGTATATGTGATTTATGAGCCTGCAGTTTGATAAGTGCCATATCTTAGTGAAATTAGGGTTATATTGAAGGCACTTATCTTTCGTTTTTACTAAGAATATCTATAAAACTTGCTCTAAATCTAGTTAGTTTGAATTTAGTGCTTAGGATGAATGTTATGTTCATATTCTTGAAAGATTTATCCAATCTTCTCTTACATTTTGATAGGTTAAAAGGATTTTCGAAGCTTCCAAACACATAAAGCAAGCAAAATGGATCATAAAGCAAACACAGGAGGTGCAACAAACAATTCAGGCCCAACATCCATCAAAGCCTAAAGCATTCTTCAGCACTAAGGCATTAACTCGCCCAGGCGACCCATCCTAGTGTATTTGGCTCGCCTAGGCGAGCTTCAAGTTCCAATGTGATATACATAAGCTCGCCAGGCGAGCATACAAAGCACAAACCACTCGCCTGGGCGAGTGAAGCAGACAGGTTCCAAAAACTATATAAAGGCCACGAATTTGGAGGAGATGGCATGAAATTTTTCCACAACTTTGGCCTCTTGGCTCATGCTTAAAGCTTAGGTAATCCTAGTTTCAATTTAGGTAGTTTTAGGAGAGTGAGAGAGGTGAAGGTTATAGGGGAAACCCTGCCGGAGTGAAGCGGAGATGATTTCCTTCATCAACCCTTCTCTTAAGGAGGTTTTTTCCATGGCCGCCTAAGCTTCTCGAGGATTGGAAGTAATCTTCTATCCCTATGTATCTCTTTTAGTTTTATTTATTGCATGAATATTTTATATCTCTTGTTGGTAATTTCATTCTGCGTTTAATGTTTGATTCTACTTGATCAATAGTCTCATGAATTGAAATCCTAAGCTTGACTGGAAAGTACCCTTAGGGTTTGAACTGAATGAAATTACTTATCACGTTACGTTGCTAGGAATAGGGCTTAACGTTTTAATTGCATAAGCACGCGATTTTAATTCTTAATGCTGGGGTATTTATTTTGATATGCGAGGAATTGATATCTAGTAAATATTCTTAGGATTCTCAAATGCGAGGGATCGATTTGGGATAAAATACGTGCGCATCAATAAGAGTAGAAAATGGTTTATGCATGGTAAGATTAATTAGATATAAAAGGATAAGAATGATGAAATCCAATCCTACGCTTTTCTTGAATTAAACTTGTTTTATTTATTTTCGTAGTTTTTCGCATTCGTTATATTTTACGTTTCATCATCACATCAAATGAACTATCGTTACACTCTCTGTATATAAACTATTAAACTGTTAGAACTATATTTAAATTAACCAAAGTAAGCTCAAATCCCTGTGGAGACAAAATTCTATAAATTGTGTAACTTGCAACGATAAAACGGTACGCTTGCCGAAAGTCTTAACACAATTGCCTTAGCTTCTCCAAGTCAGCCATAAAAAAGCAATATCAACATTGGTGTACATTTTGATTAAAAATTAGGTCACCAATTGATATGTTGATATGATTCAAGAATTTAAGATGAACCATGTGTGGTAGAATTATGCCTTGTGAGTTTTTGAGCCTTTGTGAGTATGTTCTTTCATGTGTGATTTCACCATTGTGCTAGATTACTCTATGTTTTGCCTTACCTCTTTTGACATTCCTTGTTGCACATGCTTTGATTGAGATGATTTAGACTTTTTTTCTTTTAGCCACTAGTCAAATAAGCTTATCCTTGTGTTGATATCCATTGTCACCCTCTTTGAGCCTTTAGCCTTTTCTTTCTTGTTTAGCTCATTAAAAACAAAAAAATGATGGAAAACCATGTTACCCTAGCTTTGGGGAGAAAAGGGGCTCTGGAATTGTTTTGGGAGTGGGTTTCAAACAAGTTTGGGGTGTTTGTCTTTTGTTTTGTTTTGTTTTGAAAGAAAAGAAAAGAAAGAGTTCAAATAGCAAAAGTTCAAAGAAAAGAAGAAAAAGAAGAAAAATAGAAAAAAAAATTGTGTATAAGCAAAGAAAAAGAAGTTCAAACAAAAAAAAATATATATGCAATAAAAATTGTTATAGTTCATTTTCATCCTTGTAAATTATTTTAAATTTCACCTTGCTTCTACTACTTCTTTTATCTTGTTGGCTTGCTCCCCATTGTCCCTCTTTTCTCTTAAGCTTTAGCCTAAATATCCTTTTCTTATCCACCTTTTCCTAAGCCACTCGTTACAAGCTAATAAAGTCCTTTTGATCTTTTGATGCATGTGTATTTCAAGTTGAATGAATGAGAGGTTTGTCAATGCTTGGATGTACTAGTTGCATGTGGTGTTTGAGTGTAAATACAAGCCATACACATCATGTGAGGTTGAGTGCCACCCTTTGAGAGAATTCTATCACCTTGGTGAATTCTTGATTCTAAACTTGACTACTTTTTCACTTGGCACTTTGTGATCATGTTTTCTTGGATTGTTTGTTACCTCAACATTATTCTTCCATCTTTCATCTCTCTCACTTTTGAGCATTGTTGTGATCCATTGAAAAATATGTGTGCCTTGTTCATATCCTTTCTTTAAATTTTTGGTTTACTTTAGTTTGAATTTTTCTCTTAGTCTTTCTTTTAGTTTTGCCCAGGAGTGCAAAAGTTTAAGTGTGGGGTATTTTGATAGAGTGCTTTTAGTTGAGTATTTTTCTATCCTTTTTAGCTTATTTGACCTCTCTTGGACCTTTATTTTCTTATTCTAATTCAGTTTTTGGCCTAGGCAAGTAAGTGGGCTTAATTGCTAATTGTTGCGTATTTTCGGATTTTTGGCTCACTTGATGTATCTGACTTGTGCAGAGCCTATAGGGTGCTACCAATTTCCGAATGGAGCAATCTAGGAGTCTCTGGAACGATAACAAAAAGATCTACAAGTTTAGTAGAAATAGCCCGAGGCCAATTATGTCATTTAGAGGGTCATTTTAAGCTTTGAAGTTAACGCCTCTGCACTTGTAATTTTGGGCTGCAAATTTGACTTTCATGGTTGTAAATAGCAAATAATTAGATTGTTGGGTTTGTTTGTGGCCCATTTTATTTTCAAAACTCAGTCACTACATATATTAGTGACTTTAGTGAAACAAAAAAAACACACTTTTCATTTTAATAAAACAGTTTTACATTTCTCTCTTTTAGGTTTTTAGGATAAAAACCATTGCTCTCATTTTCTCTCTATTGTTCTTCCTTGTTCTTCATTGTTCTTCATTTTCGTTTTTCTATTCTTCCATTTTCGTGCACTCAATCCATGGGGGCTTTCATTGATGATGATCATGGAATGCTAAATCACCAATCAATCCAAGGAACCAACCCAAGCACAAGGAGAATTTGAGTTCTGGTTTAGTATTTCGAATCCTATGTGAATGTTCATCTTCTTCTTCAATTGCTATTCTGTTTTTTGTAACACCCCATAGGCCTCCGACGTGTTATCATTAATAATATCAGTTATAACGTATAAACGTAAAATAAACTTTCAGCGGAAGCACAGAATCACATTTCTTGATACATTATGTATGAAATAACTAAAACGTCAGACAACTACACACACAAGATCATTTTTCACGCCCCGACTGATCCAGTTCTCATATCATCATCATAAAGACAGATAACTAAAAGACTTAGGCAGATTATCAAATACACACAAAAATACTCAGGGGAAATCATGTCATAACCTCAAATAGTTCTGTACATAAACATATACATCAGTGGTTTCACCATAAACCGGTGATACAAAAGAATATCATCCCTTCTCGAGGGTCTACAGAACTATACAACCCTTCTCAAGGGTACAAAATATAATCAAAACAAATCTGAGCCTTCAAGCTCCATTTGCTGCTTCTCAGTCAAGCAGAAGCGTCTCTACTCGGGCCTCCTGCCCTGAGACTGCTCTCTTCGTCCAGAAGAGTCACCTGAAATCATAAATCCCCACACGGGGTGAGATACACATCTCAGTAAGCTCAGGGTCCATGGGAAATCCTTCCCACCCTGGCCCACTATCCACAATGCACACACAAGGCAATCACACACCAAATGGCCCACTGGCCCTCATAGCAACATATCCATCATACAAACATGGCGGATCTCATCAACGCCTAAATCACATGGCAGAGAACCCTCAATGCCTAGCGGAGAACCCTCAACGCTTAAGTCACAGGGCAGAGAACCCTCAATGCCCAGAACATATGGCGGAGAACCCTCAACGCCCAAATAATAGCATAATCAATCTCAAGTACATGCATATCAATTTAAGTAATGCAACAACCAAATGCATGCATCATGAATCATGAGGTATCAGAGCAAGGCCTCTCTACTAGTACGGTGTGGTTCGAGGACGAACCAGGCAGAAGCTGGTGGGCATGTAACATCCCGGGCGCTGACGAGGGCGGGGAGTGATCGCCGGTGCAGTGAGGCACGGACAAGGAGCGGCTCCTGGCAGGCTTCCAGCGGGAGGGGTACATGAATGAATCGAATACACACCCGAACGAGAGGGATCCAAAGGCTGTGCAGGTATGGGACGGTACAGTTGAGGATAACTTAAAAGGATTTAATAGGTACTACCTATACCAACAAGATGCATCTACTTTTCGGTAGCCCATAACATAAGAACTCCACAGTTAAGCGAGCTTGACTTGGAGCAATCTTGGGATGGGTGACCTCCTAGGAAGTTTCTCAGGAAGTGTGTGAGTGAGGACAAAGCACACTGAAAAGTCTTGTGTTGGTATGTAGGGACAGTCATTGATCCTGCAAGTGGCCGGGCGTTACATTTTTCATGATTATGAATGCGTTTAGGATTGAAAGCAGATTAGGTTATGGATTCATGCCTAATTTCGAATATTAATCACAGATTAATTGGATGATATTTCAATTAGGGTTGTGGTTTCAATTAAATTAAGGGTTAATTCGATTGAACAACTTCTAATGAGATTGAATGAATGTTCATGATAGGACAAATTTCTGAGAATGATGATGATTCGAATTTCTTGGTTTGGTGAATTGGATTGATGCTTCTCTAATCTGTTTTACTCACTTGTTGATAATCTTGTTAATTTCTGCATTGTTCTTTAATTTTAGTTTACGTTTTTGCAAGTTTTCCTTACGCACACAAACTGTTTGATAAAATACCCCTCTCTATTATTAGTGATTTGAAGCTAGAACCATATTGATAAGTGTCTCTGAGTCGACCTAGGTTAATCCTATTCTATAGAATTAGCTTAGTAAAATTGTTTTGGTGCATGTCGACAACGTGTTATCACTTCACTCATCCCTTAAAGACCCATAAGAGTTTTATGGAAGCAAGAACTCAATGAACCCAGAAATATCACTTAGAGAGTGTTTAGAATGCCTTAGAATGCTCAGAATACAAATTACTCAAGTTTGGAAATCAACTGAGTATGGGTACTATTTATAGTGATATTTGTAACTATCTATAATCAATTAAAAGCGCTCCCGTAATCGATTATTTAGCACTTGTAATCGATTACATACGCTCCTGTAATCGATTAAACCGTTCATAATGATTCTAGGTAACTATAACGAACAATTTAATCGATTATTCTGACGTGTAATCGATTAAATCCGGCATGATGAAAACTGTGTTTGAACTATGTAATCGATTACAATAATTGGTAATCGATTAAATCCGGCACTATGAAAAATATGCTTGAACTACGTAATCGATTACAATAATAGGTAATCGATTAAACCAGAGATATGGTATTTTCTATTTTGCTTATGTAATCGATTACAGCTTAGTGGTAATCGATTAAAAAAGTCACCAAGGCAGATTATGTGTGATCTAAGCCAAAATAATTGATTATTCCGATAATGTAATCGATTAAACTGTTCTTGAAAAATTTCCAAAAAACATCAAGAACAAAATAATCGATTCTTTGCCTGTTATAATCGATTAAACCAGTGAAATGCTGTTTTTCCAAAAATACTTAGTTTATTTTTAAAAACTTAAAACAATTTACCAATGCCTTGTGATTTAATTCTCAAACTTATGAATGATATGAATGCAATGATTGGATCATCAGAAAACTTCCTTCCTTTTACATTTCATCACAAGCTTTTCTTCAATGGTTCAAAGGCATGTTGAAAGTTCAAAACCACCCTTTCTTGAATTGAAGTTCTTTGTGCTTCAAGCAACTGCCCCTCAAATCAACAGTAGAAAGGAAAACCTTTACGGAAAATGGCCTCTTTCACAAAAGGCAACCAATTAAGAAAACTAGTGGTTTTCTTGGAGTCAGGCAAGAATTGATAAAATTCAAACAGACTAAGCATCCACTAAGTTAGCTGAGTGATCTTCTTCGCCTCGTCAATAGAAAACGAAGGAAGAGAATTGGGAAAAGCCATGGTAAAATATCCATGAGAGGTTGAAGAGTGAGACCAAACTGACGAGCCACAAATCAAGGGTTGTACGACTCCACATAAATCTTGTGGTATCTAGATCCAGATTTGATGTCGCAAAGCAAATCCCTAGTCGATAGGATGCTACCCCAATTAGTTGATTGCACATCCTTGGCTTTCAAATCGACAAGAGGATCTAGTTTCAACCAGTCAGGGACTGCATGATCAATAGTTGGAGGGTTCTAGAGAGCATCCACATTATCCAATATGCCAAAAATAGCTTTTATAAAGAAGCAAGCAGAGCCATATGTGGTAGAGGTAATTCGAAGTGGCTCACCTAAGGTAGGATTTTTGGCATGATGATCCAGTGGTTTAGTCGATTTTGGTTGTTTGGTCGCAAACATGGAAAAATATCTAGTAATCCAAATTTGCGACCAACCCTCACTCGTTCCAAAAGCATAAAAATGGATTTGTAAAAAGAAGATAAAAATAACACTCCTATGGCCATTGGTTTGTCTGATTGAAGCAGAGAAACATGGGTATCATACTTAGAAACAATAGCCTTAAAAGAGGAGCAGATGAAATAATTACAATACCAATACAAGAAAAAGGCATTCTGCTCTACAATTGATACGATAGTTGTTGTCTTCACCTGGGCCATGATGAAATAAGGATACATATTAGTAGAACAATCAAAAGAGAAACCCAAGTCTTCATAAGTTTGGTTGTGCAGAGAAGGAATTTCATCACCAACAATGGAAAGACCTAAGATAATGGCTACATCTTGCACAGTAATCATCATGAAGCCAAAGGGAAATACAAAGGTATTTGTGGCAATCGACTAGAAGCTTAAGAAGCTAAAGATTTGGCTCAAGAAGCCAAAGGGAAATACCCTATCTCTTCCAATCGACTTCTTTTGCTGCAATCACCCTTTTGAGCCACCTATAGTAAGGATTCGAACCCCTAGGCCAGGTACCCAAATTGGATGGGATGTAGCTTAGCCGAAACCAAGAAGTGATGGGAATCGGATAACTAGCTTGATGAAGATAGTGGTCAAGAATGTGACTGCATCCACAACATCATCAACACAAGGACGACGGTAATAATGTCCTTCGTGAGCCTTCATAGGGTTTTGGAAACCCCCAAGGGCTTCAGGTTGTTCTTGATCATTGGAAAGACTAAAAGATGATTTTGAGGACGAGGAGTTGTCATTAGAACCATCTCCATACTCGTGGGGCCTTGAGTGGTAATTGTTAGTGCTTGACATGGTGTGGTAAAAGTTGAAAGAACATTCGAAAAGAGAAAAGGAAGAAAGCAAGATTAGCATAAATCAGATGATCAAGCAATTATGAAAAGAAGGGTAATTTTTAAAGCGACAAGACTGATGAGCATGCGTAACAGCTAATTTGTAAATGCTAGTAAGTCGCAGAGTTTAGATAAAAAATGGAAAAGATTAAAATAATTATATCTTAACCCTTTGATTCAACCAATCAACGTTAAGATATATGGGGACATTTGTTGCCATTCAAAATATTTTGATAAAAAAATTAGTTAGCCAAATGAATAAGGATGGAATCATAGCTAAATAGTTTGAAATAAGGACACTGGAGAGACTTCGACCAATGTGCCCCGAATTTTAAAATTATTTACCTAAATGCCATGCGTCCAAACTTATTTTCCAGACTGCCACGCAGCATAATTCGCTGGGCAGGGCAGCGAAATAGGGGAGTTGATATGGTGGAAGACTAGTCAATGAGCTATGTTGGACCAAACTTATTTTCCAAACTTATTTTCATTCGAATCCTCTCTAAATTTTTTGTGAATCTCTGCAAAATGAGTGGTAGTGGAATGGTTTAATCACCATTGTATATTATAATGGGAGGAGATATGTTGGATCGAATGGTCAAGTGTTTCAAGGAGAAAGCAAAATGTTTCGTATGCTTCCAGGATGCAGCTATCATGATTGGATGAAAATCATATACAAGAAGTTGCGATTACAACGGGGTCAATATGTATCTCAATTGAGTGCTAGATGTGAATCTGGCAACCCAGTGCAGTGGGTTGGTGTGGATATTGTAGACGATGACGATCTAGCCTTAGTTACAGACGCATGCACATCCGATGGAGGAAGCCCCAAATTTATAGAATTGTATGCGAAAGTATGTTGTGGTGGACAGTCAAGCAATCAACAATTTGTTACAAACATTGGCTCCAATGACCTTAACATAGAGTCAACGGTGAATTCGGAAGATAGAGATGTATCCCCATCACCACAACCACCACCACCAACCCAACCAACCCAGCAATTTGATTCTGAAGATATAGAAATGGCGCCGTCCCACAACCCAGCTTGGCCCATGGACAGTTCTGAGGAAGAGGTTGATGAAGGTGTTGTTCCAGATAGTTACTCATCGGATACAGACGTAGACGGTGATTTCGATCGTGGTTTTGCAATCCCTTCTCCAGGGATTGTCAGCATGCAAAATCAAGCTCTGGTTATAGGTATGGACGCATAACTATGTGTTAGTTAGTAGTGTTAAAATATTGTGGGTTAAACATAACAATGTGGTCAAGCGCTATATAAAGGGCAGGTGTTTGGGAGCAAGTTCGATGTGCAAATGACATTAAAGCAACTATGTATGCCCGAGAATCGCACAACCGTAGTTGCAAAAAGTGATACAAAAAGGCTTATAATGGTTTGTGAAAATCATAATCACGGTTGTCCATAGAGGATGAGGGCATACCAAAAGAAGGTTGCCACTAAATGGGTTGTAGGCATATGAAACAACCAACACACGTGCGTTAGTCTTAATCTCTCTCAGGATCACAAGCAGCTTGACTCAAATTTCATATGTTCGTTGATCCTAGGTACTTAAAATACGTTATACAATAATATATATAATTAGCGTGCCAAAATTTACTCACATGTTATTGTCTAATGAATTGCATAAATGATTAGGGAAGACCCCAGTGTTAAAATTGGGTTAATTCAGGAAAGGATTTCAACAACGCTATGATTTCATATATCAACAGGAAGGCATGGAAGGCAAAACATAAGGCTATTGTTCAAGTGTTCGGGGATTGGGATGAATCGTACGCGTTCCTGCCAAGGTGGTTGGGATATATGTTAAATTTTGCTCAAGGGTCTGCCTATAAGCTGGAAACATGGACCATTATGTTGATGGGCAACTGGACGGAAGTGCTAGGGTCTTCAAGCGAGTGTTTTGGACATTTTAAGCAGTGTTGCGATGCTTTTAATTACTGCAAGCCTGTTATCAGCATCGACGGTACCCATTTGTATGGGAAATATCGGGGAACATTGCTTATTGCAACATCAATTGATGGCAACAATTACGTCCTTCCATTTGCTTTTGCGGTTGTGTCCGGGGAGAATATTGACAACTGGTCGTGGTGTTTGGCACTTATCCATATTCATGTTACACAGAAAGATGAAATATGTCTTATTTCATATCGGCATGCGGGCATAATGGCGGCGGTCAATAATGAGGATCTGGGATGGCATCCACCAAGGGCATACCATGTTTTTTGCATTTGGCATTTGGCGAGAAATCTTAATCACAAGTTTAATAATGTCATGTTGAAGAAACAATTGAAAATGTTATGTAAGCAATACTATACGACAATGTGATTACATGTAGATGATCCAAAATTTTGTATGTCCTTATATTTACGTCTTGTAAGTATATGCAGGTTATACAACCTCGCGTTTTGATTTTGATGTCAGATTTAAGAAATTTAGAGAAACAAGCCCTCAGATAGCGGCATGGATTGATTGAATCCCAAAGGAGAAGTGGAGTGTAGCTTATGATGTAGAGGGACGAAGGTTTGGTCACATGACAACCAATCTCTCTGAGGTCTTTAACAAGGTACTTAAAGGCGCAAGAAACTTCCTATTGCACATTGTGTTACTGCTTAAGACACGTAGAACACAAGATTCAAGGTGCAAGAGTCGTACAACATACGTACTCATTGGGACGGAAAGAAATGGTCATTATCATTATTGGAAAGAAATTGTCAGTGTGGTGAGTTCACTGCACTCAGGTTCCCTTGTAGTCATGTGGTTGCAGCTTGTCAGTCCACACACGTCAATCCCACTCAATATATAAACCCGTGTATAGTGTCGCTTATCAATGTCAACTGTATTCGGCAGAGTGGTTTCCAATTGGGAACGAAGACTTCATACCACCAACTGGACAACCCACTGTCTTGCCAGATGTGTCGTTGAGATGTAGTAGAGGAAGGCTTAAGACTACACGCATATGCAACAAAATGGATTCGCAGGAAGGATCAACGACTCATACAATATGCGGTTATTGTAAGGTTGTTGGTCACAATAGACACAACTGTCCTTCACGATTGCAGCATCAGTGATGTTAACTTGTGAATTGTATGTAATACGTTTCAATGTCAAATGATAATGTAATATGTTTCAATTTCTAGATTAATTGCGCAATACAACAAATGCTAATATTTAGAGCAAGTCCCCAGTTAAAAGTAATAAATAACAAATGTCCAAAATAAACATCCAACGATAGTCCAATGAATAATTAATAATCAAAAAATAAAACAAACAATTAACAAAACATAAAATAACTGATAGTCACTAATCGTCGTTGTGATCTCCATGATATCCCCCACATTGACTCATGTTATGCTCATATGGTGACAGATTACATAGACATCATGCTCCCCTCACTGGATTTCTCCTAATTTGTCGGTCAGGATTCTCATCACGATGATTGTCACCACCATCATCTCCATCCTGCATTGTCGCCGCTAAGAAGTCCGTAATAGGACTATCATGCTTGCCGGAGGCCGGGGATGCCACAAGATGTGTGGAATGTGCAATTGAAGTCACAATTACCGTATCCGGCTACGGTGTCGCTTGGTTAGGCCTATAAAACTCTACAAAGCCCGTTGTTGCTTGCGAACTAGGCCCAATTGTCGCCAGAGCACTAGTTGCAGATGCATACATCGGATACGGTGGAAATGAAAACCCAGGCTGTGGCATCGGCGGTGCAATATACCATGAGTGTACTGTGATGATGGGAATGAATCTTGTCCACCGCTAGACGAACCGGCTTGAAACTGGGACGGCCAAAAATACTGTTTGGATGGCCCAGAAGGGTAGCCGGGTGCGTAGAAGATGCCAGGAGGACAGGGAGGAATAGGTGGCACAACGAAAGGTGTATCTGCTACTGGCGTGGTTGAGTGGTGGAGGGTAACCCCTCGTGACGTGCACGCCGGTTAGTATGAACCACTGGAGGAGGGGCCTCGGTCCGGTGCCAAACAGGTGGGGTGCAACATCTCCAGGATCTATGACCCTATCCAAATCGTCACATGCAGCCAAAAGGCAATGAAGTAACCATGTCGTTGTTGCCAATCCACATTAGTCTTGCTGGTAATACTGATAGTCGGCATCTCACTACAATTAATCGGATCCTCGGGTATAGGCTGGTCAAACCGAACTACCACAAAACTCGATCTGGCTGCTGGTACACGACAAGCTCGTAACAAATCAATGGACAGACAACCAACCATCGTGTAGCCATGTCAACATCCGGTGGATGAACCATATCAACAAGATCATATGGCCTCCAATGAATGTCTCTCCTTCCCATTTCATCCATATAATGACAATATTTGCGAATATGTGTAAATCTGGTTTGGCGTGTCTGATAAACATTAAACCTACAACAACAAAATATTAGCAACAACAACAATTACAATAGATTAATGGCTAACCCACAAATGCAATACCTGTTTCCATAAATCTCCTACTTAAGTACATCCTGATCGTCCACATGCGGAAGGTCTGGAGAAATAGTCGGGAATCTCGTCCAAGCCCATAACTGCAACAACAGTGCACATCCACCCATCTCACGGCGTGATGCACGTGTGGCCTTGCACAACTCCCTATATAAACATACAAGAACAGCAGATCCCTAACTAAACAAACTTGTGTGCTCAAATTTGTCCAAATATAGCAGATATCGAGCTGGCACAAAGCTAGAGGCGGTGTCCACAAACAACATCCCGCCTAAAATACACAATATCAACGCGCGGGTGTATCTCATCCTTCCAACTTTTGTGGCAGCATGGATGGCATATACATCGAATTTCTCTCGTAAATAGTGGAGCCCCAACAAACCTTCATGCAAATCTCGACCCGCGGCAAGCTCAACCCCTAAAAGGTCTAAAACTAATTCACGGAAGTTATGGCGTCCATGACGGCCTGAAACAACCTCACCATCTGTCGACAGCCCCAACAAATGATGTACATCCTCAAGGATGATGGTCACCTCACCCATGCTCATGTGGAATGTAAGTATCTCAGGACGCCATCGCTCAACAAGCGCCGAAACAAGGTGACGGTCGATCTGAAATAATACACCAAACCACAAGTACATATACATTACAATAGAACCATAACACCATAATACACGCAACATTTAATATAGGATATCCTTACCTCGTGATTGCGCGCAACGTGGTAAAACCCACCTGTATAAGCCACAGGTGGATATCCTCAAGTATAGTTTGATGATCGTGTGTCTCGGCATGCCTGACATTAATCACACGATCCCGTGCGGTCAGATCACCCTGTGAATTCCACACTATTGTCGATATATGTCTATCCTGTGACGTCAATAGCGTTCGTACAAATGGACCAGGGCCAATGACGCTCAAAGGAGACTCAGTCGTTAGTGCTGTTGGGACATCTTGATCGTGATCCATTATTCTATCTGGGAGATTTTTCCTACAATAATTATCCACTATTTAAAAAAAAAAGTATTTCACTATGTCTACCCTATGTTCATTTAAAAAATGTTTTACTATGTCTATTACTATTTGAAAAACAGATGAATACTTAAAACAACCAAGAGGGGGGGTGAATTGGTTGAAAAACTTTGCCCAATTAAAATTTAAATCAGAGTAGCCACAGGATCTTCATCACTTATTAAAAATTCTTTTGATACCAGAAATCAATTTTCAATCAAATCCCCTTTTCAAGAATGCAGAAAACAGAATATCTCAAACTGTGCTTTGAATATGATTCACAAACAATGTAATAAGCATGTAAAACTGAGAAGATTAAAGAACACACAGATTTTATACTGGTTCGCCTCAAACACTATGAGGCTACATCCAGTTCTTCACTCAAAACTAGAGAGAAGTTCCACTATTGCAAAATATTCTTTACAAGCAAAATTACAAATCTCTCTTTGTCAACCCTAGACAAAGTTCAGCAATCTAAAACACTATTAGATCCTTAGAGACACCCCTTTCAACCTGAGAACTCTACCCAATTGAAAAACCCAGAGAAACACTATCTCTATGCTTGAAAGAAACCCATTACAATAGAGTTACAAGATTTCACTATTACAAATAAATTGTAAAACCCAATCACTAAGCAAGAAAAGATATCACCTGATAATCCATTGATGAATGAATATGAACGAATCACAGATGAGAATGCAGATTATCACACCACAGATATGCAGCTTTTCTTGACTTTGATTAAAAGTAAAAACTTCAGCACATGATCTTCATGAGTAATTGATTCTATGAAGTTTCTACAATGTTTCTTTCTCAGAATTTTATCACTAATGAAAGCACTGATTGTTTGTGAATGATCACTCAACGAAAATCTCACAAGCACTTGATAATTCTCTTCTTCTTAATTTTCTGTCGCAATGACTTCTATTTATAATAGAATTTTTACCAAAAATAATCGATTAATTAAGCTCCTGTAATCGATTATTTCGACTATGTAATCGATTAATCCAAGATTGTAATCGATTAAAATGCTTATAACTCGTTCAAGATTCCAAGAACGAATAGTTTAATCGATTAAACCGATACGTAATCGATTAAGCCAGTAAGTTATGATTTTACTATTTAGACCAATTAATCGATTTTGATTTCCTGTAATCGATTAAAACTGAATGACAGTTTCTACCAAAACATATGTGTAATCGATTAAAATATTTAGTAATCGATTAAGGCAGTCAGAACAACTTTTCAATGTTTGCCTTTGTAATCGATTAAATCATTGAGTAATCGATTATAATGATCATGTCTAGTTTTCAAAAGGCAGTTAGAACAAAATAATCGATGTCACCAACCTGGTAATCGATTATTTCTGTGAAATATTATTTTTCCAAAAACTTAAAGCCTTTTTAACTTTTCT
>PYAF01000622.1:40567-51491 GCA_007407185.1 Glycine tomentella
CAGGCGAGCTCCTATAGGCAAAATTGGGCGCCTGGAGCAAAGCTGGTGGTGATTTCCTATAAATAGGCCACGAATCCATGGAGTTTGGCATGCTTTTTGGAGAGTTTTTCCTCCCTTCCTTGCTTTAAGCTTGTTCTTAGGTGTTAGGCTCTTAAATATTAGTATTAAGTAGGTTAAGAAAGTGAGAGAAGTAAGGATTCGCGTGGAAACTCTGCTGGAGAGAAGCAAGGATGGGAACATTCAGCAAATCTTTCTGTGAAGAGGTTCTCTCCATGCTTGGCTAGCTTCTTTTAAGAATTGGACATACTCTTCTTATCCCTATGCTCTTTTAATTATTAATGCATTGTTCTATTCCTTATTGGTGATTTTATTCTACGCTTAACGCTTGATTCTAATTAATCGTTAGTTCATGAATTTAACCCTAAAGGCGACTGGAAAGTAAATTTAGGGTTTGAACAGGGTTAAATCACTCACTACATTACGTTGCTAGGAATATGGCTTAATGTTTTGATCGCACGAAACACGTGACTAGAAGCTTAATGCTAGGGTATTTAATTAAATATGCGAGGGATCGATATTTAGTAAAATATCCTTCAGACTTAATTGCGAGGAATCGAATTAAGTTTACATAAAAGTGTGCGGCAATAAAAGTAGAAAATGCATAGGTAAAATCAATTAAAGGGATAAGAAAGACAAAATCCAATCCTACACTTCCTTGACGTGTGCTTGTTTATTTTCTGTAATCGTTTATTTGTTTTCCGTAATCTTTACTTTACAAACAAAAGTACAAATGAATCTCCATTCGTATCATCTGTATATAACTACTAGATTGGTAACTATTTAAACCAACCGACGTAAACTCAAATCCCTGTGGAGACGAACTTTTACAAATTTGTAACTTGCAACGATAAAACGGTGTGCTTGCCGTGAAAAATCCTAACAAGTTTCTGGCACCGTTGCTGGGGATTTGATTCGTTTACTTTAGTTGTTTAAATTTCAGTTTAGTGGAATTTCTTGCTCTTTATTTCCTATTTTTGTATATATATTTTCTTGTTATTTTAAAACTCGGTGCTTAACAGAATTTTGTAGCTTTTCATCCTTTCTCTTTATGCGAGGTAAGTCTTCTACATATATACCTTAGTTTGATCCAGAAATATCGAAAACAGAAAGGAAAAATAGAAAAAAGAAGAAACAAGAATACGACAAGCATTCCGAGGAAACTATGTCTATTGATCCTCCTTCACCCGAAAAACCATAGGTAAGAGACAACATGGCTGATCGTGGCGGAGAAGAAAATAGACCAGTAAGGAGGACTCTAGGAGACTATGCTTATCAACAAGGTCCCAAACACTACAACAGCATAGTCATCCCTCCTTTCAACAACAAGGTTGTGGAGCTGAAGCCAACATTACTCAGTCTCATTGGCTCACATCCATTTGCTGGGCTAGACCATGAAGATCCTTACACGCATTTGTCTACTTTCATGGAGCTATGCAGTACAATGGGAGCATCGGACGAAGACGCTGAAGCTGTTTACCTTAGAGTTTTTCCTTTTTCTTTGACAGGTAAAGCTAAAACATGGCTTCAATCACAGCCACATAAAAGTATAAGCACATGGTACGATTTGGAAGAGAAATTCATTGTCAGATTCTTCCCTCCTTCAAGATTCATCAGTGCAAAGTCCGCTATTGCCACTTTCTCTCAAGGTGTAGATGAACCCTTTTGTGAAACATGGGAAAGATTCAAGTCACTACTAAGGAGATGCCCAAACCACAATTTTGATGATGCTGCACAATTACACATCTTTTACAGTGGTTTGAGGCCTCAGACCAAGATGATCCTTGACGCTTCAACTGGAGGAACCATCATGTCTAAAAGCCCCGAGGAAGCCATAGTAATCATTGATTCCATAGTAGCAAGTGACTATCAATCTCACCATGATAGATCACCAATTCAGAGGAAAGGCGTACTAGAGCTTGACACTCAAAATGCCATCTTGGCTCAAAACAAGCTCTTCACCCAGCAATTAGAGGCCTTAACAAAACAAATAGGCCAAATTCCTCAACTTCAGCAAGGAAGCTCACAAAAATCTCATTCAGCCCATAAAGTTCAAATTCAGAGATGTGATTTTTGTGGAGGAGACCATCAGAATGGCCATTGCACAGCACCTGGTGATTGTTCACAAGAAGAGGAAGCACATTAAATGCAAAATCAAGCAAGACCTCAACCAAATTATCAAGGGAATTATCAAGGATATCGCAATGGTCTAGGTTCTAATCAACCTTATAATTGGAGGCAAAATAATAATGCTTATGTTCCCGCTAACCCCCCTTTTGCAGGTCCTCCTAACAATTCCTTTGCAAGTTCTTCTAACTCTTTTTCAGGTCCTTCAAATAGAAATCCACCACAGCAAGCTCAGTCCGATAGATTGACAAAGATGGAAGACACCCTTACACAATTTATGCAAATGTCCATCACCAATCAAAAAAACACTGAAGCTTCTATCAAGAATTTAGAAGTACAAGTGGGGCAGCTTGCCAAGCAGTTAGCTGATAATGGAGGTGGATCTTTCTTAGCAAATACCCAAATCAATCCCAAAGAGCAATGTAAAGCAATTATCACTAGAAGGGGAACTATAGTGGGTAGGAATGAGGAAAAAAAGAAAAATGTAGAGAAAAATGATGATGTGGAAAAAGAAAATGAAAGTGAAAAAGAAAAAGATGAGGAAGAAACTAATGAAAAAATTGAGAGAAAAGTAACAAGTGAGGATAAAAAGAAAAAAGGCAAAGCAGCCTTAACCCCACCACCAGTCCAACACATGCCATATCCACAAGCTCCATCCAAGAAGTCAAAGGAAAGGGAATACAAACGTTTCCTTGACATCTTCAAGCAGTTACAAATAAATATCCCTTTTGCTGAGGCATTGGAGCAGATGCCAACATACGCCAAGTTTATGAAGGATCTCCTTACCAAGAAAAAAAGATATACCGATGAGGAGACCATAAAACTGGATGCAGGATGCAGTGGCATCATCCAAAAGACTCTCCCAGAAAAGTCTAGAGATCCAGATAGCTTTACAATTCCTGTTACTATTGGTAATTTATCTGTGGGAAGATCTCTTCTTGACTTAGGTGCAAGCATCAACCTCATACCATTATCCATGGTTAAGAGGATAGGAGCAGTTGTAATTAATCCTACCAGGATGACGCTACAATTAGCTGATAGATCCATTAAGCATCCTTATGGCGTCATTGAAGATGTGTTGGTGAAAGTCGACAAATTCTTCTTCCCCATCGACTTTGTAGTCATGGATATGGATGAAGACAGTGAAGTACCATTGATTCTAGGCAGACCCTTTATGAAGACTGCCAAGGTGCTGATTGATGTTGATGAGGGAAAACTCACTGTTAGAGTTCATGATGATGAAGTTCAGTTTAATGTTCTTGAAGCCATCAAGTACCCTGTAGATACGAAAGAATGTTTTAGAGTGGATGTTCTCGATGAAGTTATTGCTGACTCTAGAAGATTCCTTCACAAGAAAAATGGCTTAGAGAAAGCATTGACTGAAACTCAAGAAGAAGATGGAGATGACGACACCTCAAAGTATCTTCATCAATTAAATTCATGCAAAGAAGTACCTGTTCATCAAAACCTCTTTGAAGAACTAAAAGAAGAAAAGAAGGAAGAAGAACCAAAGCTGGAACTTAAGGTACTTCCTTCACATTTAAAATATGTTTTTCTAGCAGGAAATTCTCAGAAACCAGTAATCATCAATGCAAATCTTTCTGAGGATGAAGAAAAGAAATTGGTGGACGTCTTACAACAAAACAGTAAGGCTATTGGTTGGACCTTGTCAAACTTAACAGGTATCAGTCCTTCATACTGCATGCATAAAATTTTAATGGAAAAAGACTTTAAACCTGTTGCACAACCACAAAGACGTCTGAATCCAACCATGAAGGAGGTAGTGAGAAAAGAGGTAGTAAAGCTGCTGGAAGCAGGAATGATATACCCTATATCAGATAGTCAATGGGTAAGCCCCGTTCAAATGGTGCCTAAAAAGGGTGGTATGACAGTAATAAAGAACGATAAAGATGAGCTGATTCCAACACGCACTGTCACTGGTTAGAGAATGTGCATTGACTATAGGAAGCTCAACAACGCCACCCGAAAGGATCATTTTCCGTTGCCCTTCATGGACCAAATACTAGAAAGGCTAGCAGGTAAGAAATACTATTGTTTTCTTGATGGTTACTCTGGATATAACCAAATTTGTGTTGATCCACAAGACCAAGAGAAAACAGCATTCACTTGCCCTTTTGGTGTTTTTGCATATAGGAAGATGCCCTTTGGTTTATGCAATGCTCCCGCCACTTTCCAACGGTGCATGTTTTCTATTTTTTCTGATTTAGTCGAAAAAAGTATTGAAATATTCATGGATGATTTCTCTGTTTTTGGTACTTCTTTCAATTCATGCTTGTCTAACCTTGATATTGTTTTAAAATGTTGCATTGAATCTAACCTTGTGCTAAATTGGGAAAAGTGTCACTTTATGGTGACAGAGGGAATTGTGTTAGGTCACAAGATTTCCATGAAAGGCATTGAAGGGGACAGAGCTAAAGCAGATGTCGTTGAGAAATTACCTCCACCAAGCAACGTCAAATCCGTTCGAAGCTTCTTGGAACATGCAGGATTTTACCGACGGTTCATAAAAGATTTTTCAAAAATTGCTAAACCACTTAGCAATCTTTTAAACAAAGAAGTCTCATTTCAGTTTAATGATTCTTGCTTCCAAGCCTTTGAAACTTTGAAACAGAAACTGATCTCCGCCCCCATAATCACCGCACCCGATTGGAATCTTGATTTTGAAATTATGTGCGATGCGAGTGATTATGCAGTGGGAGCAGTTTTGGGACAAAGAAAGAATAAAGTTTTCCATGTTATACACTATGCAAGCAAGGTCTTAAATGATGTACAAATTAATTATGCAACAACGGAAAAAGAACTGCTTGCCATAGTATATGCCTTGGAAAAATTTAGATCTTATCTAATTGGATCAAAGGTGGTGATTTACACAGATCATGCTGCAATCAAATATTTATTGGTAAAAACTTATTCTAAACCTAGACTTATCCGATGGATTTTATTGCTGCAGGAATTTGATTTAGAAATAAAAGATTAAAAAGGGTGTGAGAATTATGTGGCTGATCATTTATCCAGACTCACCAATGAAGCCACCCCAGATCCAGAAATACAAGAAGAATTCCCCGATGAGAAACTCCTTCATATCTCTGAAAGGCCATGGTTTGCAGAAATGGCTAATTTTAAGGCGGTAGGTGCAATCCCTGAAGATTATTCTTGGCACCAAAAGAGGAAGTTTCTCAGTGATGCTAAGTATTTTGTATGGGACGATCCTTACCTTTTCAAGATTGGTGCAGATAACCTCTTGAGAAGATGTGTGACCCAAGAAGAGGCAAGGAACATCCTGTGGCATTGTCATAACTCACCTTATGGCGGGCATTATAATGGAGAAAGAACTGCGACAAAGGTTCTGCAAGCAGGTTTCTATTGGCCAACATTGTTTAAAGATGCTCATGAATTTGTGCAGAGATGTGATAACTGTCAAAGGACCGGAGGAATCACCAAGAGAAATGAAATGCCTTTACAAAATATCTTAGAAGTTGAAGCCCTTGACTGTTGGGGAATTGACTTCATTGGTCCATTTCCATCTTCATACTCCAATGAATATATCTTGTTAGCAGTGGACTATGTGACCAAATGGGTTGAAGCAGTAGCTGTACAAAAAGCTGATTCAAAGATAGTTATCCGCTTCTTAAAGAGAAATATTTTTGCTCGATTTGGAACTCCGCGTGTACTCATCAGTGACGGAGGATCACATTTCTGTAATACCCAACTTCAAAAGGTCCTCCAGCATTATGGTGTTCGACATAAAGTAGCTTCTCCGTATCACCCACAGACTAATGGGCAAGCTGAAGTTTCCAACAGAGAAATCAAGAGAATTTTAGAAAAGACAGTTGCCCAGTCAAGGAAAGGTTGGTCTCAGAAACTTGATGAAGCTCTCTGGGCATATAGGACAGCTTACAAAGCACCCACTGGGCTTACCCCATTTCAGCTGGTTTATGGCAAATCCTGTCATTTACCAGTAGAACTAGAACATAAAGCTTTCTGGGCCTTAAAATTCTTTAATTTTGATACTGACCTTGCAGGTGAACAAAGGAAGCTACAGCTGCATCAATTGGAAGAAATGAGACTGTCAGCTTATGAGAATTCCAAGCTTTACAAAGAAAAAGTTAAATTTTATCATGATAAAAAGCTTTTAAAAAGGAATTTTCATCCTGGACAAAAGGTGTTGTTATTTAATTCTCGATTGAGATTGTTTCCAGGAAAGCTGAAGTCGAAATGGCCCGGACCTTTCATTATAAAAGAAGTCAAGCCACATGGAGCTGTGATACTCGAGGACCCAAGTATAAAAAGAACATGGACTGTAAATGGAAGCAAACTCAAGCTGTATCTAGGTGGTGAATTTGAAAGACTCACCACTATGATACAACTTCAAGACATTTAAGTTGCAACGCGTCCAGCTAATATGACGTAAAAGAAGCGCTTCTAGGAGGCAACCTAGTCAGGTATTTTTTTTATCTTTTCTTATCTTTTTAATATAAATATTTATGTATATATATTTCTAAAATAGTAAATATAGGGTAGAATATAAATAAGTAGTACTTTAAACATAGTATAAGTCTTATCTTTATTCCTAAAAAAATGGTTGTTTAACTCGCCCAGGCGAGTGCATATAGGCCAAATTGGCCGCCTGGGCGAGCCTACACGTCCAGACCACACCACAACAAGGTAAAAATTCAATTTTTGCCCAAATTCACTACCATTTCATCATTGACCTTGTGTTGCTTTTCCTCCTTCACCAAAACTCGCCCAGGCTACTGTTCACTTCCATTTTTCATCCCATTTCTTGCTTTTTGGATCCCAAGTAAGTACCTCTTATGCATATACTCAATTTCTAAATGTTATTATTCTTTTATAAGTTAGTATGATAGTATGAAGTGATCTTTTTTCCTTCATTTCTACTCAAAAACATAACTAGGTTTTTACATTTCATTCAAATGTTTTGAGTACTTTTGCTGTATATAATTGAATTGGTCACTTCTCCCTCTCATTTCTTTGCAAAAAATTTTGGTATAGCTATGTGTCAAAGTAACCATTTCAAGGTCAAAAACTTTGTGCACACTAGGTGTTTGTTAAAATGCCACTATGAAATCAGTTTATATGTTGCACACTAATGGTTCACAAAGCTGATTTTAAATACCCTCCATGTTTGTCATGATCATAACTTAGGCTAAAGCATTCAAATAGAAGCATCAATTTGTGCATTTTTGTGTAAAGTACATGGCCTTTTATTTTGACATGGTAAAGTACTAAAATACAAAACCTATAACTTAGGAAATTTTAGCATTAAGTGTTATACCAAAAACATTGTCGTTGTATATAAAACCATGGGCTGAATTATTTGCTTAAACTTATGCATTAGAAACATAGTTATTTTTGCTATAAGTGTCTTAATTTCACTTCACATAAGGCTGCCACTTATCCATCATGATTGTTAAATGCTTAAATCTATTTTAAGTTATTTCAGATGGCTCCTAAGAAGTTACAGAATAAAAGAGCTCGCAAGGAAGGTTCCAGTGCACCTCCACCTGAGGATTTTATTTATGATGAGCAGAGGTTTAGAAGCAAAGAGCACCAACTCAGGTTTGAAGCAATCAAGAATTGGTCTTTCCTTAAAGAGAGAAGAGTTCAGCTATTAAATGAATAATATCCAGAATTTACAGCTGAACTTGACCGACGTAGATGGGGGCCACTGGCTACACCATTGCAGAAATTCGACCCTGAAATTGTGCTAGAATTTTATGCTAATGCATGGCCTTTGGAGGGAGCATTGTTTGACAAGCGCTCATTTGTCAGAGGTCAGTGGATTCCTTATGATGTTGATGCCATAAATCAATTTCTAGGCAATCCACTAGTCCTCCCAGAAGGACATCTCTGTGAATACATGGAAAGGCGTAACAACTTTGATGAAGAAGCAATGATCCAGCTCCTATGCATTCTAGGGTGTGACTTCACTTGCAACACAAAAGGTAACAGGTTAAGATTAATGAGAACAAATATGACCACCCTTACTCAAATTTGGATGACCTTCCTGTTAAGCAACATTATGCCTAGTGACCACAACTCTGATCTTCCTATGCTTAAGTGTCAAGTAGCCTTTAGTATTATAACTCATCTTAGCATTGATGTGGCTCAAATAATTTCTGATGATATTCACCAGTTTGTAATCTTAGAGCCACCTAGGCATCCACTTAACCCAGAGCGAGCCAACAAGGCACTTGGATTCCCTACACTGATTACTGGTTTATGTCAATTTTTTGGAATCCAAGTACACCCTTCTAGGACCATCCACCCTCCGATTAACCGTGCTTTTATTGAAAAATATTGTTTAGCTAGACAGGTAGAGCAGCAGCCCGCTCATGAGCCAGCTTCTTTGGAGTCTATCTCTGCCAACATGCAGAGAATGGAACTTCAAATGCACACATACATGCAGCATATAGCGGAGCAGCAAGCTGCCAACTTCAGAGGACAGATTCAGCTAAATGAGAGTTTTTACCACTATACACTTCATCAGCACCGACAGGATCCTAGCCCATTCCCATGGCCTACTCCCGATCAGTTTAGAGCACATGTAGCATGGCCTGGGGACAGGCCAATTTTTCAGGAGGAGGTGGGAGGCTCCACAGCCCAGCAGGACCCTGCAGCTACAGCAGCAGCAGAAGGAGGAGAGGCGACGGATGATTTGGAGCAAGACCTGGCAGCATATCTTACGGACGTTCAAAATCTGTGACACTCTTTTTGATTTATTTATTGCTTTCTTTATGACTTTCTACATACTTATATATTTTGGTTTACTCTGTTTATGCACTGTCATGGTTATTTTTTTATGCACATGGGTGGTGATGGTTGAATTACAGTAATTATGTTACTATTTTTTGAGAACTAGTTTGTATATAGCTTATGATGAAGCAGTGCATATTTAGGTAAAACTTTTTGGGAAAGTGTAACACAATATTTTTTCGTCTAAACATAATTTTGTAAATAAAATAGTAATTTAGGACAAAATTTTTCTTGATATATTATGTTTTGAAAAGAATCAACTGAAAATTGTTTTGAAACTTTTAAAAGAATCAGAACAAAAATAAAGTTTTTGTAGGAAAATCTTGAGAAATGAAAAACAAATAAATGGTTTTTTTTTTCAGAAAAATCAAATCAAGGTAAAAGTCTTTTTACATGGAAATTGATAAATAACTTCAGTGGGAAACAAATGATTTGATTGAAAACATGAAAACAGACCTTAAAGCCCAAGTGAGTGTGTGCATCCAAACAGACATTATAGACAGAGAGATCTCACTGATATGATTTATAGTAATTTTGCATGAATTTCTAATTGTCATAAGCATATAATTCATGGATATGATTTAGGCCATCTTTCTTTTTAAACATATTACAAGCCACTAGCCAAAAAGCTATCCCAAAATATATTAAATGATTTATCCTTTGCAAAACCCCTTTGAGCCTAAACAATTGATATTTTATTGAAACCCTAACCTAGGATAGGAATTCCATACCTTACCTAAGGTTAGGAGAGGAAAAAGGGAATAAGTTGTGATGGAAATTTCTTTTTGGTAGTTCATGTTATGAAAAAGATTTTTTTTAGAAGTGGTTTTGTGTGATTAATGAAAAAAAAAAGAAAGAAAAGAAAAAAATGAAAAAGAAAAGGAAGGAAATAAAATTCTTTGTGATAAAAAGTTGGGCGAAAAAGAAAAAAAATGATAAAAATAGATATCATGGAAAAAGAGAAAAGGAATAAGGAAGTAATGATCTAAATGTCTCTATTTCTATTTTTGCTCTCCTAGTCTCAAGGTCATTTGAATATCCAAAAAAATCAAGATTTCTTTGTAGCCAAGCCCAACCATAAAAGACCTAATGATCCATGATGAGTATGCATTATGATTTGATGGGAAATGAACTGCAAAATTTATCTATGATATATCAGTGATAGATGTGAGACTAAACACTTACCTGTGGGAAAATTAAACACTTATTGAGAGGTTTTCCTCTGTTTGATATCAGTCAAATGTTTCCTCTAAGGTCTTTTTGAAATGAAGTGTAAATTTGACACTAACCTCATTTTGATTTCATGCAAATCCATCATTTTGTTTTCTCAAAGTATCAAGGTTCATTACGTTTTGAAAAATCTATTTTGATCAAAAATTAAGTTGATTCTAGGTTGGGGGGAGTTGATAAATGCCACATTTCAGTTAAAATCATGTTTAAAATATTGGCACTTATCTTTCAATTTCTTTCATTTAGCTTATAAATTCCCCTAAACCTAGTTAAATTAGCACCTTATACTTGTTTTCAAGTTATTTTGGAAAAGTAATCCAATCATGTTTTGTATTTTGATAGATTCTGGGAATTTCGAAGCTTCCGAAAGATCAAAGCAATCAAGGAAGGTGTACATATCAAGCATGGGAAGTTTCAACAGCAAATCAGGCCCAAAAACCACAAATCCCAAAGCTTTCTTCATGATTAAGCTTCAAGCTCGCCCAGGCCATCCTCCCAAGTGCATATTGGTCTCCCAGACCAGCTTCAAGTCCCTAGGAAATCAGATTAGCTCGCCCAGGCGAGCTCCTATAGGCAAAATTGGGCGCCTGGAGCAAAGCTGGTGGTGATTTCCTATAAATAGGCCACGAATCCATGGAGTTTGGCATGCTTTTTGGAGAGTTTTTCCTCCCTTCCTTGCTTTAAGCTTGTTCTTAGGTGTTAGGCTCTTAAA
>PYAF01000623.1:2467-57806 GCA_007407185.1 Glycine tomentella
TGCTGAGGTCGAGGCAAGCATTGATGCTGAGGTTGAGGCAACCATTGATGCTGAGGTCGAGGGATTTCCTGGTGGCCCACATGACACTTCAGTGTTGACTCTTTATGCTGATCACATCGCAGCTAAGGTGTGGATGGGAGAGGTACGATTGCATATGAATATAATTACATTTGTTTATTGCATTTGATTTTTATCTTTGCGACTTGTTTGCTGGTATGTAATTAACAATAATTACAGGAACAGCCTGAGCTGAAGTTAGCATCTCATGGGCGAAAGGTGCAAAAATTTGGTAGGCCAGCACCTGAGATCGAAAGTTTGGTTGCCAGGACCGGGTTAAGCCCACTTATCACCTGTTCTTTGGAGACAGGTGATCGGAGTTTAATCTCAGCCTTTGTGGAGAGATGGCATAAGGAGACAAGTAGTTTCCATTTGCCGATCGGGGAGATGAGTATCACGCTGGACGACGTCGCATCGTTGCTACATCTGCCAGTGATGGGGACCTTCCAGACATATGATGCATTGGATGTAGTGGAGGCAGTTGAATTGCTGGTGGAGTTGCTTGAGGTTACAACTGAAGAGGCTGAAGCAGAGACGAAACAATGCCATGGCGCATATGTTCGTCTGTCATGGCTGCGAGAATTGTATGTTGTTAAGTGTCAATAGATGGAGTGGACAGTGGCACCCAGAGCATATTTGCTCTATTTGGTTGGTTGCACGATCTTGGCCAACAAGAGTGGCTCACATATCGGTGTGGTATTCTTGGAGGCATTTCGTGATCTCGACCAGGCTGGGGACTTCAGTTGGGGAGCGGCTGCACTCCGACACATGTATGATAACCTCAACTACGCGTGTTAGCACCACGGAAAGCATGTTGCTGGTTATATTAGTTTGCTGTAGGTATATATGACATTTAAATTGACTTTTGTTTGAAGTTTAATGGTTGCGTAGTCATATAATATGTTAATTGTTTTCTGTTTTGTGTTCACTACAGTGCTGGGTGTACGAGCATTTTCCTGGACTTGCCAGCATGGTTGTTGATGAGGAGTACCTTGAGAGCCAACCACGGGCATGTCGCTGGAAGGCAGGGAAGGCTTTACCTGTCGCCACGTATCGACGACGACTGGATAGGTTGACGATTGACGGTGTTTCTTGGACACCATACACCAATCATCGAGACATCCGTGGATTTGAAGTCATTTCTCTTTTCTCAGGACATCTTCGGTCGGGCCCGTACATTGTGAGATACCAACCGGAGAGGGTACTCAGGTAGTTTGGATTTGTTCAGAGTATTCCGTCTCTCCTGACGTTGGGCTCCCCATCCACTGAAGAGGTCGATCATATGTGGCTTCAGTATTCTGACTTTCTTGCGGTCACCGGAGATTTAGCTACTTTCCATGGTCAGTGTCATGGAGATTATTTTGGTTGGTTCTACCAAATATCTCACCCTTTTATGATTCCACCACAGCCTGGGGAGCCCATTAGACGTCCTCTTGTCATACCAGATCCACCACCTGTTCCAGAGGGACATGTTGCACCTGCTGAGGGACACATGCCACAACATGCAGTGGTAAGCTAAAAGTCATTTGGTTTTGATTGTTATTTGCATTGGTTTGGTGACACTATTGTCTTACATGTTTTTCATTCTTCTATTCAGGGTGTGTGCCGCACGATTGCCCAGAGATTGCAACAAATGATAGATCTTCAAATGGTTAGCGCTGGCACTGACGCATTCGACATAGTAGACCAGTGTATCACATTAGCTCGCAGTGTGTGTGACGATAGGATTGTGTATGTCAGGTCTAGACGTCCCAGGAGTTGATTGTGTATACGGAATGACGTACTTTGACTTTTTCATCTTTGTATGGCATAGGCCAATATATGAACAGATTTTTTAACATTTTGGCTTAATGACATTAATATTTTAATTGTTTAAACATCGTGTGTGGATAAAATGAACACAATTTTCATTTCACAATAGCTGAACAAATCAAATTACCATACAAGAATTACACAATTCATTCTAATCAAATAACAAAGTAATGTCAAACGAGTCACTTTTGACTTCCCAAATCAACATAATCTGTGGCTAATCTAGTCAAACTGTTATATTTTTGCATTTGACTAATATAACTTGTTGGCCAGTGCTGTGCTTGAGAATGACAATGTCTTGACCATAATAAAGCAGTTGGTGGCATAGGACATCCGCTTCGCAAAGTTACCTAAACAAAATCATAAGTCAACACATTGTTACGTAAAATGATTGGAAACAAATGAAATGACATTAGTAATACCTGAACAAAATGATTTCCATGTAATCATTAACAAAGTACCTGTATATTTATTTCACACTTAACTGTTATTTTAATTCATATTCAATACATCACTTAAAAGGACAAATACATTAATTATTAATACCTTTAACAAAAACAACACAAAGATTTAAAAAAAAACAAAAATAAAAACAAACATAAAAACACAAAAAATGCACTCATACGGATTGTCAATCCGTACGAGTGTTTTCAGCTACAGTAACAACGCCAGAACTTACCTCCGATGACGATTCCGGCCAACGAAACCTCCACGACTGCTAACAACGACCTCCACACCAAACCAACAAGCCAACAACCACCAAGAATCCAAGCTAGAACCAAGAACAGGAGCGAGAAGGAAGAAGACGCATTCAGCTGGTGTATGTGAAAATAAACAAAGCAAAACAGACAAGGGCAATATTGACATTTTGACAAAAGTGCTGGGTGTATAAAAAATTTGTCTGGTGTAGGAAGTTAATGCCAGGGCTCTATAGCATGTTGGTTCATAGCAAACATTGATGGTGGATGATCCACTAGTTCTATTTTCTCCAAGTGAAAATATATCAGCCGTGCAACCAAAATACACCCAGATGCAGCCAGGTACACATCAACAAACCTATCAGGAAATCAAGGCTACATATTACCCATGGTCTTCAACAATTGTAAGTTTATAATTTCAGCAAATACAATCCAAAAAACATGCCAGCTCCGAGCTTTCTTTTCTTTACCCCCAATTTCAATACAGACTATCCTCAATGCTCAATTTACACTCAACCAGCACACACAATCAGATCAACAATCAGCACATAAAAAATAAATCAATTAGGGAAAAGAAAACAGGTAAAATTCTATTGACCTAAAAACCAAAATATGTTTTTTTTTTTTTTAAAAAAAAAACAAAGTTAAATCAACAATCTTAAAACTAATTCAGTGTAGCTTGAAAATTGTTTCGGTTGCGTGTTCATTAGTGAGCAGAAACTAAGGAATAACAATTCACTGTAACAGTTATTCATTTACACAGTCCTTGTTCATTTCAAAATTCGAAAGCCAGCATAAAAACTCATAAATTATACGAATAGGAAGAATAGTTTTCCTCACTGCACATTTACAGTGTAATTAGCATCTAGAAATATGAAGTATTAGCCATGCCCCAAATTTGAGGCACGTGGTCTTTAAGGCAATGCCTGAGAATAATCTTAAAGGAAAATATATTTTATTGCAACTTTGCAAAATTGAATTAGTTCAGCTGGTCTACAGTCATGTACACCATGAAACAATCCTAAATCTTCACACTTCCCTATGCCATTCCAGCAGAGCATGTGCTTAAAATGTAAGCCCAAAAGCTTCAACTTGTGAACACCCTGTTCTTCAAAATCTTTTCTGCTTCAGTTACACTCAAACGCCTGAACCCATTCTCCTTCAACCATCTCTTCCCCCCTCCCATACATTCTTGCACTCTATTTTCATCCATCTTCAACAACTTCAGACCTTCACTTGATTTTAGGAAAAAACCTTCAGGTCGCAAACACCATGCCCCAAATACCCCAAATAAAACATCCAAGTCGCTACCAAATCTTTCAACACCACTATTGTGAAATTTTACATTGCTCATGAGAATACCATTAAAAATCAATTGATCAATTCCTGCTGCCAAACTTCTCCAAACCCCAACAAAATCCCTACCATTCAAACTTACTTCTACCACTGACATTTTACTCTGAAGATAATCCAGGGCTTCTATTAGAGTCTTTGACATGGTCCATCCTTCTTCACCCTTTTGCCATTGCCTCTTGTTCTTCACATAATCTCGAGAATGAGAATCAAAACCTCTCAAAATAACCAGGGAAATCTTTTCAACCCACTCTGTTCTGAACTCTTCCAACGTTTTTATCTCATCATCAAAGATAACCCTTCTGGAACTCTCTGGCAACACTTCACCATAACTATTTGAATTACTTTCCAATTCTGTTTTATCATCCTCATCCATTCCCATCTCAAGGAAAAAGACATCCTCAGACCATTCCTTTAGAACAGATTCAAAGTAATGAGCAGCATTGACAGAAATTGTAACTTTAATTACAGCATCATCATCAGTTAAGGCAGTCAAACCTTCAGCTTCTTGGCAGCGGATAAGTATGGAATCAAAAAAATTTCTTATAATAGGAACACCTGCTAATCTGAGAAATTTTGACCTCAAACTTACACTAGGCAATGATCGGCAACGATCAATAACAGATGCTAGATGGCGAAGAAAGGCATTAGAAATCAGAGGGGACTTGTGATCATCAGTATAGGATGAAAGAACCACACCTTCAACTTTCTTTGTCCAATTATTCTCATCTTGGATGTCTGGTTTCAACTTATCTAGGGCATCACCTAGCTCTATTTCCGCCCATAGATCAAGCCAATCTGGACGATCACAAAATACAGATAGAGAAGAAATTTTCTGCATGATATCATCATCAAAGGATAGCAAGATTCCAGAATGATCTACCAAAGACTTAATCCTTTTATCAAAAGCTATCATCAAATCAATGAGATGTAGCCATAATATTCTAGCAGATGACTGAATTCCTGTAACACTCTCTTCATCTAGTTGACTAATGTAACTAGGGAAAATTTCTTTCGCCAAGTATGTGGTTAAGGAGGTTACCATTGCTGAGATCCATTCTTCTCTACAACTATATCCAAGCAACTTTGCTTCATCAACCAATGGTTGCAACAATTCATCCACAGAGTCAACATAATCCCTTATGATTTTATATACAAGAGTAAAAATAAATTCTGGTTTATCAACCCATTTTGAGAAATGTCGTTGGGAAGCCAATGATAAGGGATTCACAAGCTCTTCTATTACCCAAAGTGGTTGTCGTAGAGCAACTTCCCTGTCGTGGCCCTCAAGCTGCCTAGCTTTCCTTTGCCTTTGCAACTCCTGTAGGTTGCACAAAGCAAGAAAGTTTTCAGAGTACCGGACTTTAAGATCAACATGCATGCTCAGTAGAGGATTTGCAACTTGATTTGCAGTACTTGCATCTGAATTCGAGGAGGTTAAGGCAGAAAGAGGTGGGGGCCATCCAAGCGAAGTAAGAAGTGCCCGATGCTCAGCAATTGCCTGGGGCCTCAAAATAGCAAGAGCTCGGTCTACTCTGTGATCAACAGCTGATACAAGATGCTTCCACTGAGGATGTGCTTTTGTAATTGAAGTTAATATGTCTTCTGTTGTTTTAAGTGTTTTAATAGCAAGCATATGCATTTCCTGAAACATTTAAGATGCATTAAGAATATAGTGATGCTAGAGTTCCACTATCATCAGGTTAATTATGAAAGTATGCTCACTTGTGAATTTTGACTAGAATGTTTCTTTATGTTCTTGCTCATGGTAAATGATACAGCATCCTCAATATCACCAACCAAAGTATCAAGTTTCAGTGCTGTCTCTGAAAGACAAACAAAGGAGTTTCAAGAATCAAACAACATTCACAAAAAGGTAACACCTAAGAAATTAAACCAAAGAAATTAAACCAAACACAGTATGATAACCATCACTGAAATGCACAGTATCTCTTGTTAATCACAACAAATCCACATCATAAAAATATAAGAACTACTGAAATACAAGTATTACAGTAAAACACAACTCTCATTCTTCCAATAATGTTCTTCAAAGTTACACTAAAAGCATCATGCTTAAGTTCTGTCTCTAGAAGACACACAGGAGTGTAAGAAACTATCAACATTGACAAAAGAAAGCAATACCTAAGAACTCAAACAGAAGGTAACAACCCATCATGGAAAAAGCTTAACAGTTAGCACTAGTTTGGATAATGTTCTCAATTAAATTCACCTTATGCATCTCAGTTTTTGGAGAAGATAGATGAGAGAGCTTCTATAAAAGTTGAAGTATGTAAGTTGGTTTTAACTTATTGAAGAACTTTAATTCATTTTTCCTTCTTAATTTCTTCTCCTATATGTACTTGTTGAAAAAGTTATCCAAACTAGGCTTTATTGACAACAAATCCATATCACAACAATCATCAAACACAAATACTTCTACAAAAACATCATCTTGCAATTCCTCCCAGTCCCACAACATTCTTTGATTTTGCACAGTAAGTATCAAGTTTAAGAGTTGTCTATGGAAGACAAAATTGCAATTTTAAGAACTAACATCACTAACCAAAAGCTAAGGTAATACCCAAGACTAAGGGTGTGTTTGGTTTAACCGGCACACATTCCAATGCACTTTTGGTGAAAAGTAAGAATTTGGAGCTTTTGATTGAACAGCCGTTTGGAGGCATCCCAATGTTAAAACCAACATGCACTAAAACTTCTAAGTTCTAACCAAAACATTTTATGACAATTAGAACTAACCTACATCATAACAATCAACCAAACAAAAATACTTCAACACAGAACCATCATATCAAACTTCTTCCCACAATGTTTTTCCTTTGGCATAATTCAAAAAACGAACATTGAAAAAACAACAAACCTGCATAAACACGAACCGTCTCCAACCTAGCCACTTCCTTCGCCAAAGTCGTAAGTTCCTCTCTGAAACCCTTGCCATCCCCTTCGCCTCTTCCTCCATCTTCACTCAACAAAACAAAAACAATTCATCAAAATCCAACACACACAAAAAAAAAAACAAAAAAACCAATAAAAACAAAGAATCATCGTATCGAACCTGGCACGACGGTGGAGGAGAGAGCGACAAGCCTATCAGTAACGGCCCCGAAGAGGCCGTGGATTTTGCCGGAGAAGGAGGCGTAGGCGGAGAGACCAGCTCCGAGCCTCCGAGTCAACTCGTCGAGCGAGCGATCCAACTCGGAGCACTGAGTCTGGAGCTCGGCGGTGAAGGTGGGAGCCTCGGCAAGGGCGAACTGCGTGTGGAGCCTGTGGTTGAGGAAGGAAAGTGCGGAGGGCGAGATGTGAGAGGATGGAGGCAGCGTTTGGAGCCACTCCATCGTGAAAATCGAGTTTCGATTGTTCTTCGCCGCCGTGAGCGGCTTTATCCGGCGTCGGATTCCGATGCCTCTGTGGATGATACGAATCTTCTCACATTGGGCGTGGGTGGATTGTTTTTTTTTTCTTATTTTTTGGTAGCGTACGAAAATTAAAAGCAAAGCAAGATTACAAAAATGTAAGAGCATCTAGGGGGAGGTTCTATGGATTTTTTTTTCCCACTTTTTTGTGGTTTCATCATTTTTTATACAAAATTTGTGTTTTAATACAAGAAATTATAAGGAATTTCAAAAAATTCACACATTTATATTTTTATTAAAATTTATTATTTTTCATTTTTTATGAATACAAATAAAAATATGAACAATTGAAGAAAATATTAAATATCAATTAAAATAATAAAATGATAAAACATTGAAACAAAATGCGTAATAATAAAATAAAAAATAATTTTTTGTGTAATAATAAATAATTAAACGTAATAACATTGAAATAAAAAAAACATAATGATGAAAAAAATGTTATATAAATTTAGTCATTATTATTTTCGTTTATGAAACCTATTTTTCTACCAAGGACTATTTTTTAACATTTATGTGTATTTCTCTTTTCTATCTCGAGCAATTCTTTTTTATATATATATAAAAATATTCACCCACATCCCACTCCTACATTTGCCTTCTTTGTCCCTTCTCCATTTCTCCACAACGTCCAACGCGTGGCTTTCTTTCTTCTCTCTTCTCCATGCATGGCTTTCTGTCTTCTCCATCTTTCGATCTGCTCTACTCCTCTTCTTTCTCTCTTCTCCACACCTCTTTTGGAACCATTTGCCTTCTCTCTTCTTTCTCTCTTCTCCACTCCACGACCCTTCACTCGCGCGACCACCGTCATAGCCTCTTCCTCGTACCACCACCTTCATGGCCTCTTCCTCGCGTCACCACCGTCGTGACTCGTCAGCATTCATTGCGAACCTCCCTTGTGCAAACAACAATGGCGCCCGTTGATTTCAAGAATCTGGTTTGTTGTGCTTTTGTTGGTTCCTCATTTTTTCCCATTCTGGGATTAAGTTTCTTTGTGTTATTTTTCCTTCTTTTTTTTACAAGTAATTGATTTGCATAATATTATTTTATTGTTAAGATTGAATTTCTTATATAGGAAGCACTTCTCTTTAGTTAAGAAACCATTCCGTCACATAAGCACTCTCCAATGCACAATTTCTTCATAAAAGGATTTCTTCTACTAAAGAAATCATGAAAGCACTCTTCGTTGGAGATGCTTTAAGAGAGTCACTCTTCAAAGCTTCCAGAATTTCAAAAGGGTAGCAACACAATTTGCATATTTAGGGATTAGAGAAAATAGTATTTGCTAGTCTTTGAGAAAACAAGTATGGGTGCAAAGTTGATTTAAGATAAATTTTACATGTTTGATTTTAAATTGGAGAATAATATTTTCAACATTAATCTCATTGAATCGGTGAAAATAGTTGTTTAAAATCTTAATGGTTCAACCTACATCAACGATGATTGAATGGCTAAAAAAAATTTAGCATAACATAAAACCAAAATTAAACAAAAAATAACATAAAATTCATAACTTCATAATATTAAAATTTAAACATCACGTAGTCAAATCAAAGCTGCATGTTCACGGTTATTATTTTGTATAATAAACAATTCCAACGTGCACAACAAAGAAAAACGTAGAACAAAGATCAAAGCGTTTCCAATTTAGGACGATTTTCTATATAGTACGACTGGTGTCCAATTACTTTAATTTCACTTAACTGGGTCAACCGGTAAAACCGTCGGGTTTTCCGATTCATGACCAGTTCCACCGATTTGATGTTAGGGTGGTTCTGCAAGATATCCTGATCGGACAAAACAATTGGTTTCCAGTCCAATCGGTCAGTATCGTTTAAAAAACTTGTTGGAGAAGAATGTAGAAGTGTTAGAAATATGCCCTTCAAATTAATTTTTCACCATTTCTCATGTAGTATGAATTTTTGGTCTAAAATTAATTTTAAATTGGAGTAACTTTAGATAGTTTTTGATATGAATAAATAAATTATTCTTAATAAAAACATTGAAATTTTATAATAAAAAAATGTGTACTGAATTTGGCTTCTAAATTATTTTTATAATAAAAATATCTAAACATAAATTAATCACTATAAAATCAATTTTAGAAAATTATTTTCATTTAAAATTAATTTTGTCAACTCTTCTCCAAACCGCTTAATAAGATGAACTACTGATGCATGCTTGTTTTAATTTGGTTTAATTTTCTTTTGATAATATAGTTGTAACAATTTTTCATTTTAGTACCTATAGTTTAAAACATCCCATTCTAGTATTTATAATTACAATTTTTTAATCATTTTTTATGTATGTCTAAACCCATTAGACAAGAATTTTCCCAAATCTACCTTGCAATGAAACCTAATCTTCAAGCAACTTTTAGGAACACACAAGCTGTCCAAGTTTTAATGAAAATGTATGACTGGAAGCTTTCTTTAATGACAACAATAGAAGATGAAAGAAAGGTTAGGGATGAATATGGAAGACACCATGAAGAAGGTCTCCAATAAGTCTAGGAAGAATCACCACGATAACATTGAAAAATCATTGATAAGACTCAAGAAGTTCTTGCACAAGAACAAGAGAGAAACTCTTACATAAATTTCATATTTGTATTAATAAACCAAAGTTCGTTACATTCAGTTTTGGGAAGCCATATATAGCCCACGAAATTACAAGTAAATGCAAGGGAAATACAAATTGGAATGAAGCTTGTAGTGCACACTAAAGGAGCCTAAAGGCAAGCTTAATGAAGCTTGTGGTGCAAGCTTCCCTAAGTGACCCTTGGCTGTCCCAAATTTGAAAATGGTGCAGTATTTTAGCTTCTAAGTACAATTAACTAATTTACTAAGTTGCTACACAAATTACACACAAGTGCACCTATACCTCTTTACACAATTGCACTAAAAAGCATTTTTATTACAACTATTTTTGCTACTAACAAGTGCTGGAATTTATGGAATTAAATTGAACTTGAGACATTAAAATCCAGCCCTTGTTATCCTTGAGTTGGTGTTCTTCCTCTTGCTTGTTCAAGTTAGCCTTGATGTGGTCTTGAAGGGCTTGAGTTCTAACTCTTGTCATGTGTCCTTTAAAGCTCACTAAAGGAAGTGCTTCAAGCTCTCTTTCTAGACCTTTAGCTTGCAATGACCTCCATCAATTTTGATCCTAATCCTTTATAACGGATACAAAACTGACACGTCTAAATTTTTTGTCAAGTTTTCCTGCCAGTTTTATTTTTGTAGCAATTATCGAAGATTTGGTTATAACGACTTTAGGAGATTTTAGACCGCGAGGACCAATAATTATAAAAATTTCTAAGGTAAATAACCACTTTGGGCTATGTACTTTGCATTTAATGACAATTTGGTCTCTATATACTTTGTAAATGATCAATTTAGTCCACAAAATGTAAATGTTATGACAAATTAGTCCAACTGTCAAGTATCTTCCGTTTCCGTTAACGCTAGTTGAGTGCATACGTGACATATGTTGCAGATACGATAATCCACATAATTGTCATTAATTTTTTTACCTTTCCTTTTCTTTTTTTTCTTCTCACCAGTGACGATTCCCTTCACCATGCCTGACGATGTTGCCACACTTCATCCCCTAAATCTTTTTCATTCCTTTCTTTCTTTGGTTCTCTTTCCATTAAACATTCCTTATTCACCACCCTCTTCGCCCATCTCTTTCTTCCTCTATTGAAACCCTCAAAGATGAATATATCCAACTTCTAGTTGAAGAACCTTCATAATTATAGGATGGACCATTGAGGTCCTAAGTCCCCATTGGCTTTGGCTTTCTGGTCTAAACGTTCCAATTCCTTTATACAATTTAGTTTTGTTATGAGATTCAAATGGGACATTTAAATAGGGAATTGGATAAAACAATTTCTCTAGTCAAAGGTTGAAAAAATTGATGACATAAATAAATTAAATAACACACAACATACTTGGGCAACATTTGCTATGAAGCAAACAACTTCACAACCATAATTCTCCCTAAAACACCAAAATCATTAAATAAAATATTAAAATAAGAATACATAGTAACAGGTAAATTGACAGGGATAATAATCACTAATTTTAGCTCTTATGGTTTACTGCAAAACTACAACAGTTTTTAGTTAAAACCCTATTAATTCATCTATACAATCTCAAAATGGTTGATAACCGATGTCGTATCGCTTTAAAACAATTAAACTACGCTAATTTTGTAGCACAGGATTAACCTAGGTCGACTTAAAGACACGATCAATTTGGTTCCAACTTCAATTCACTAATAAACAGTAGGAGATTTTTGTCAAATAGTTTGCATGCGATGAGTAAAAATTGCGAAAACACAAACTACAATTGAAGAAAAATGCAAAAACTAAAAGAATTGATAAGAGGTATTGTAAAACAGTTTAAAGAACATCAATCCAATTCACCAAACCAAGCAATGTAAATTATCATAGTTCTTAGATAATGATTCTGTTATGAAAGTTCATTCAATTTCATTAGAAGTAGTTCAATCGAATTAACCCTTAAATTAATTGAAACCACAAACCTAATTGAAATATCATCCAAATAATTTGTGATTAAAATTCGAAATTAGAAAATGAATCCATAACCTAATCCGTTTTCAATCCTAAACACATTCATAATCATGAAAACTGAATAGAGGATTGAAGAAGAAAGTGAACATTCACACAGAAATTGAAATACCAAACCAGAACTCAAATTCTCCTTGCTTGGATTGGATCCTTGAATTGATTGATTGTTTAGACTTCCATGATCATCATCCATGGAAGACCTACGAAATTAGTGCAAGAAAATAGAAGAACAAAAATGAAAATGAAGAAGAAAATGAAGAACAATGAGAGAAAAGGTTTAATTTTGAAAACTTAAAAAGAAAATACAAAATCTGTTTTTTGCTAAAATGTAGTGTATTTTTCACTCACTAATTGCAATAGCATATAGTGACTAAGTCAGTAGGAAAGGATGAGCCATGAGTAGGCCCATCTAATCTAATGAATTATGCTAATTACACCAATAAAAATACAACTCGCAGCACAAAATTCAAGTGCAGAGGTTCTGACTTCCAAGCCTAAAATGACCTTCAAAATGACAGAATTGGCCTTGGCTTATCTCTGACAAAATTGTAGATATTTTCCTTATCTTTCCAGGGACTACTCATATGTGTCATTTGGAGTTCTGTAGAGCTTTCTAAGTCCTACACAAGGAAAATAAGTCAAGTGAACATAAAATCCAAAAATAAGCAACAATTAGCAATTAAGCCCACTTGTTTGCCTAAGACAAAAACTGAATTAGAATGAGAAAATAAAAGTCCAAGAGAAGTCAAATAACCAAGAAGAATAGAAAAATATTAAACTAAAAAATGCTCAATCAAAATACGCCACACTTAAACTTTTGTACTCCTGGGCAAAACTACAAGAAAAACTAAAATAAAAATTCAAACTAAACTAAACCAAAAACTAAAAGAAAGGTATGAACAAGGCACACAAATTTTTCAATGGATCCTAACAATGCACAAAAGTGAGAAAGATGAAAGATGGAAGAATGATATTAAGGTAACAAACAATCCATGTACACATGATCACAAAGTGCAAAGTGAAAAAGTAGTCAAGTTAAAATTAAGAATGCACCAAGGTGATAGAAATCTATCAAAGAACAACACTCAACCTCATCTAATGTGTATGACTTTCTGATTACACTCAAACACCACATGTAACTAGCACATCCAAATTTTGACAAGACTCTAATTCATTCAACTTGAAATACACATGCATCAAAAGATCAAAAGGACTTTATTGGCTTGTAAAGTATGGCTTAGGCAAAGGGTGAATAAGAAAAGGATATTTAGGCTAAAACTACGAGAAAAGAGGGGAAATGAGGAGTAAACCAACAAGTAAAAAGAGGGGTAGAAACAAAGAATTTACAAGAATGAAAATGAACGACAACAACTTTTATTGCATTTTTTCTTTGCTTGTACTTCTTTTTCTTTGTTTATACACATTTTTTTCTTTGAACTTTTTCTATGAAAAACATCAAATAGAAATCCTATGAAAAACATGAAAAAGTGCCTAAATTCTATTTTTTTATTTTATTTTCTGAATGTAAAAATAAAATAACAACAAAAGAAAACAAATACTGCAACACAATAACAGAAACAACAAATAAAAACAGATAGAAAACATAAATAACAAATAGAAATAGACAACAAAAAATAAAAAAATAAACATCAAACAGAAAACAGACAGAAACGTAATTAGATAAACAGAAAATAGACAGACAACAGAAAATCAATCGAAAACAAGAAACAGACAAAAAATAGCATACAAACTCAAAAACTAAAACTAAAATAGACTGTTGATTTTGTAAACCTTCACCCCACACTTGAATTGCACATTGTCCTCAATGTAAGCATGCAAAGAATGCAAACAAAGAGACAACAAATAAAAAAAGGGAAAAGGCAACTCCCCAAATGTCATTCAAGACGCATCATCACATAAGATTGACAAGACCAAAGAGAGGTCTGCCACAAGCTCCTCCTCAACTTTAGGGCTTTCATGAAATAACTTGAGTTGGTGACCATTTACTTTGAAGACTTTGCCGATAAATTCATTTTCAATCTCAACTGCACCATGGGGAAAAATATTAGTAATAACAAAAGGTCCATCGCGTCTAGAACGAAGTTTACCGAAAATAAGCTTAAGGCGAGAGTTAAACAGGAGCACTTTTTGGCCACTATGGAACTCCTTCCTAAGAATCCTAGAGTCATGAAATCTCTTCACATTCTCCTTATAAAATCTTGGAGTTCTCATAGGCTTCTAAGTTGATCTCTTCAAGTTCTTGCAACTGAAGCTTCCTTTCCATACCCACTTTATCAAATGCCATGTTACAACTCTTGACCACCCAATAAGCACGGTGCTCAATTTTCACTGGAAGGTGACTTACCAAAAACCACCCTATAGGGAGACATCCCCAAAGGTGTTCGGTAAGCGGTCCTATAAGCCCATAAAACATCTTCAAGTAGCTTGCTCTAATCCTTCCTGTTGGGTTGCACCACCTTCTCTAACACTTGCTTGATATCTTTGTTAAAAATCTCTGCTTGCCCATTAGTTTGAGGATGATAAGCTGTACCAACTATATGCACATCCCCATACTTTTGAAGCAAGGATGTCATGACCTATTACAGAAATGGCTCCCCTGGTCACTGATCGCTCTAGGCACACCAAACCTGCAAAAAATTTGGATCTCACAAAATCCACAACAACTTTAGAATCATTAGTTCTGGTGGCCTTAGCTTCAACCCTTCTAGAGACATAATCAAGAGCACGTAAAATATATGAAAAACCATGAGAAACAAGAAATGGACCCATAAAATCAATACCCCACACATCAAAAATCTCACAAAAAATAATGGGCTGCTGAGGCTTCTCATGCCTATGTGTAATCGTTCCTCCTGCTCTTTGACACTGCTCACAAGTGGTGGTAAAGTGATGAACATCCTAAACAAGGTGGGCCAAAAGATCACACAGTCCAATACCCTCCTAGTGGTTCGTTGAGGACCAAAATGACCTCCGGTGGGTGTGTCATGATAAAACTGAAGAATAGACTGAATCTCATGATCTGGCACACACCTGCGGATCACTTGGTCACTAACAACCTCCACAAATAAGGATCATCCCAAACATAATATTTAGCATCACTCTTAAGTTTATCTATTTGAGACCTAGATGCCTGAGGTGGGACAATAGATGCAACAATGAAATTTACAATGTTAGCAAACCAAGGTGTGACATGTGATGAATGCAAATGCATCAAATGCTCATCAGGGAAATTATCACTAATAGGAAAGGACTCAACAGGTCCCTCAATCTTGCTCAAATGATCAACAACCAAGTTTTCTGCACCACTCTTATCCTTAATCTCAATGTCAAACTCTTGTGTTGGTACTCTAGTGCAATATGAATCTGGATGTAACTTGAAAATCATCAAGAAAGCAATAATGTGATTTACCTGCCAACCTCTCTAGAACTTGGTCAATGAAGGGGAGAGGGAAATGGTCCTTGCGAGTCGCCTTGTTAAGTCTCCTATAGTCAATGCAAACTTGCCAACTGTTGGCTACTCTAGTCGGAATCAACTCATTATCCTGGTTTTTCACAATCGTGATACCCGACTTCTTAGGGACCACTTGGACAGGTGAAACCCAAGTGCTATCTGAGATGGGATAGATGATCCCAGCAGCTAGTAACTTCATCACTTCCTTCTTTACCACATCAAAAATAGTAGGATTCAGCCTCCTCTGTAGCTGCCTCACCGGCCTAGAATCATCCTCCAAGAGTATCCGATGCATGCAAATGGAAGGATTTATTCCAAGAAGGTCAGCAAGTGTCCAACCAATGGCCTTTTTATGGCCTCTCAAAACATGCAGCAACTTCTCTTCATGCTCAAGTGACAGGCTGCTAGTTATGATGACTGGAAGCTTCTGAGCATCATCTAAATATGCATATTTAAGGTTCTCAGGTAGTGACTTCAACTCCAAGGAAGGTGACTGAATGGTGGAAGACAAGGAAATGTTTGTAGCTGATGGAAGGGAAATAGAAGAATAAGAGTGAAGTGCAGAGGAAATCTCCACACAAATACTACACATAACAGAAGAATCGTCACAGGTACAACCAAGATCAAAATCAGAAAAATCATCAGAAAATAAATCAGAAATATCTACACTATCTACTGCTACATCAATGGTATCAACAAGAAAAGCAGAATACTCTTCTACAGGATGTCTCATGGCCTCAAAAATGTTAAACTGGACAATGTCATCACCAAACTCCATGGAAAGAGTTCCTGCATACACATCAATTTTGGTCCTGGCTGCCATCAAGAATGGTCTCCCTAGGATCAATGTGAAACCATGGCTGGAAGACTCATTCTCCATATCCAAAATGTAAAAATCTACTAGAAAAATCAAATCATTAACTCGCATCAGCACATCTTCAATAAGTCCAAGTTGAAGCGCATCACTCTAGTTGGCTAAGTGAATGACAACACGAGTGGGTTTCAAATCACCAGGATGTAATGATCTGTAAACTGATGTGGGCATGGCATTAATGGAAGCTCCAAGGTCACACATGGCATCTGCTAAAGTACAATCTATAATGGTGCAAGGGACAGTGAAAGTGCTAGGATCCTTGCACTTTTGTGGCAAGGTGGATAGTGGAATGCCATCAACAATTTTGCCCTGTATAAGTGCAGAAACATTTCTGCCCATCTTCACTTGCTCATTCAGCTTCCTCTTGTGGGTGCACAAATCCTTCAAGAACATTACATATTTTGGAATTTGTTTGATGGCATCCAAGAGGGGAATGTTGACTTTCACCCTCCTGAAAGTCTCAAGCAAATCAAAATCAAGCCCTACTTTCTTTGTAGAAATGGATCTAGAAGGAAAAGATAAGGGAATCTATTTTGGTGCAGAATCTGTACCATCATCAATTTTTTTTACCAGCATCAATTTTAGCACTAGCATTTGGAAGCTCTACGCCACTCCTCAAGGTAATAGCACTCACATTCTTCAGATTAATAACTGGTTGTGCTAGAATGTTGCCAAAACCTTGCTACCGCATCTAGTTGACAGTTGTAGCTAACTGTCCAATCTGAGTCTGCAGGTCGGTGGCGCTGACATTTTGTTGAAATTGGATGTTGCTGGTTGTCATTTACTTCATCAAGTCCTCCAAGGAAGGTCCATAACTGATTGACACAGGTTGTGCAGGTGTAGGTGCAGGCTGTTGGAATTGTGGCGTTGTTTGAAGGGGAGCTTGGTATTTGCTGGGGGGGGTTGATATTGCTACTGTTGAGGTCTGAATGGTTGTTAGTGTGTCGTCTGCTATTGTTGTTGTGGACCAGGATCATACCTCAAATTCAGAAGATCTCTCCAACCAAGATTATAAGTGTTGGAGTAGGGATTATATTGTTGTTGAGGTCTGAATGACTATCTAGGTTGTATGGCAGAAACTTCAGCAGCTTGTTTTGTTTCTTGGAGAGTGGGAATGAATTTGTTGGATGATCAGGTGCACAACAGATACCACACATCCTTGGTTGATTGGCTGTCATCACATTCTGTTGTTCACCAATAACAAGTTGTCTCACAAGGGATGTCAACTCTGTCAATTTATTCTCCAACCTCTGGTTATCAGTAACCATAGAAACAAAAACTTCATTTGCAGCAGCCTTGCTTGTTGCAGCACCTCTAGTACCAAATTGCTGATAATTGGCTGCCATGTTAGAAATCAACTGTCTTGCAGCAAGAGGAGTCTTTTCCATCAAAGCACCTCCAATGATTGCATCTATCATACTCATGTCCATCAACATCAAGCCTTCATAAAAATACTGGATCAATAATTTCTCACTGGTTTGATGGTGAGAACAGTTAGCACACAGTTTGTTGAATCTCTCCTAGTACTCATACAAAGTCTCTCCGGGTAGCTGCCTTATGCCAAAAATTTCTTTCCAGATGGATGATGTTTGGATGCAGGGAAGAATTTCTCCAAGAATCTTCTCTTCATGTCTGTCCAAGTGTTGATAGGATCTGGTTGAAGGTACAACTAGTCCTTAGCAACACCATCCAGAGAGAATGAGAACACCTTCATCTTCACATAGTCTTCATGAATGTCATGTGGTCGTATGGTGGAACACACGCCGTGAAACTCATTAACATACTTATGTGGATCTTCACCAGCAAGACCATGAAACTTTGGAAGCAAATGGATCAGATCAGATTTGAGCTCATAACTAACCTCAGTCTCAGGATATTGAATACACCAAGGTTGATAAACAACACCAGGTGTAGCCAATTCCTTAAGAGTTACGTTGTTATCAGCCATTGTATTAACAAAATTTTCAGAATCAAGATGTGCAGAATGAGCATTAGACTCAGAAACAGAAGACTCAGAAAACACTACACTACTATCTAGAACTACACTATCAAATTCATATAGACTACTATTATGTTTGCTCAATCTGTGAAATGTCCTATCTATTTCAGGATCATATGAATGCAAGTCACTTGGTTGGGACCTAGTCATGCACATTTGAAATCATCAGAGAACAAAATCACAACAATAACAAAAATAACAGACAACTACTCTACCAGGACACTTTTCACAATATCTGCTGAAATGAAACAGAAAATGGAAAACTGCCCCAAACAATTTTTAAAAAAATTCAAAAACACCACAATAAATGTCTATAAATCATACTTGATTTTTGAATTTTTTTAATGATTTTTAAAAATCATGAAAACACAAAATAAATTCAAAAATGGCAATTTGGATCCCAAATGACTGTATTCATCCCTCACATGGTCAAACTGATGTATGAATTTTTAGACAGTTTGCTATGAAATGACCAGAATGCCCCTGCGCTAATTGTTAAAACTATGCTAAAACTCATACTTTTGCTTAGAATAGGGGATAAACTTTGGAAACCAAGTTTTAAAGCCAAACTCCATAGGACCGAAAATTTCTGGACAACAAATTGCACAACACAACTACACTACACTACTCCTCTCCCTAATATTACTCTGTTTTTTCCTCTATTTTTGCTATGTTTTTCTTTGTTTTTTTTTTAAATGTTTTTGCAGCACTGGTTCATCCACACTTCATAACAAACAACAACAACAACAATGCAAATATGTAACAAAGTGCAATTGTGCAACATAATGTTAATATGCAGTGAATGAATGAAAATATATTTTTTTTCTTTTTATCTAATTATGAATGAATTAAAGTTAGCACACAATGAACCGTGTCCTCGACAACGGCGCCAGTTTTGATAACCGATGTCGTATCTTCAAAACAATTAAACTACGCTAATTTTGTAGCACAGGATTAACCTAGGTCGACTTAGAGACACGATAAATTTGGTTACAACTTCAATTCACTAATAAACAGTAGGGGATTTTTGTCAAATAGTTTGCATGCGATGAGTAAAAATTGCGAAAACACAAACTACAATTGAAGAAAAATGCAGAAACTAACAGAATTGATAAGAGGTATTATAATACAATTTAAAGAACATCAATCCAATTCACCAAATCAAGCAATGCGAATTATCATAGTTCTTAGATAATGATTTTGTTATGAAAGTTCATTCAATTTCATTAGAAGTAGTTCAATCGAATTAACCCTTAAATTAATTGACACCACAAAACTAATTGAAATATCATCCAAATAATCTATGATTAAAATTTGAAATTAGGAAATAAATCCATAACCTAATCCATTTTCAATCCTAAACACATTCACAATCATGAAAATTGAATAGAGGATTGAAGAAGAAAGTGAACATTCAAACAAAAATTGAAATACCAAACCATAACTCAAATTCTCCTTGCTTGGACTGGATCTTTGGATTGATTGATTGTTTAGCCTTCCATGATCATCATCAATGGAATACCCACAAAATTGGTGCACGAAAATGGAAGAACATAAATGAAAATGAAGAACAATGAGAGAAAATATTTTAATTCTGAAAACTTAAAAAGAAAATACAAAATCTATTTTTTGCTAAAATGTAGTGTATTTTTCACTCAATAATTGCACTAGCATATAGTGACTAAGTCAGTAGGAAAGGATGAGCCATGAATAGCTCATCTAATCTAATTAATTATGCTAATTACACCAATAAAAAATGCAACTCGCAGCCCAAAATTCAAGTGCAGAGGTTTTGACTTCCAAGCCTAAAATGACCCTCAAAATGGCAGAATTGGCGTTGGCTTATCTCTGACAAAATTGTAGATATTTTCCTTATTTTCCAGGGATTACTCATATGTGCCATTTGGAGTTCTGTAGAGCTATCTAAGTCCTACACAAGGAAGATAGGTCAAGTGAGCATAAAATCCAAAAATAAGCAACACTTAGCAATTAAGCTCACTTGTTTGCCTAAGACAAAAACTGAATTAGAATGAGAAAATAAAAGTCCAAGAGAAGTCAAATAACTAAAAAGAATAGAAAAATATTAAACTAAAAAAATGCTCAAACAAAATACCCCACACTTAAACTCTTGCGCTCCTGGGCAAAACTAAAAGAAAGACTAAAAATAAAAATTCAAACTAAAGTAAACCAAAAATTAAAAGAAAGGTATGAACAAGGCACACACATTTTTCAATTGATCCTAACAATGCACAAAAGTGAGAAAGATGAAAGATGGAAGAATGATATTAAGGTAACAAACAATCCATGTACACATGATCACAAAGTGCAAAGTGAAAAAGTAGTCAAGTTAAAATTAAGAATGCACCAAGGTGATAGAAATCTCTCAAAGAACAACACTCAACCTCATCTGATGTGTATGACTTTCTGATTACACTCAAACACCACATGTGACTAGCACATCCAAATTTTGACAAGACTCTAATTCATTCAACTTGAAATACATATGCATCAAAAGATCAAAAGGATATTTAGGCTAAAACTAAAAGAAAAGAGGGGCAATGGGAGTAAACCAACATGTAAAAAGAGGGGTAGAAACAAAGAATTTACAAGGACGAAAATGAACCACAACAACTTTTATTGTATTTTTTTCTTTGCTTGTACTTCTTTTTCTTTGTTTATACACATTTTTTTTCTTTGAACTTTTTCTTTTTAAACTCTTTCTTTTTTTTCTATTATTTTTTTTCTTTTCTTCTCTTCCAAATCAAAACAAAATAAAAATACCCCACGCTTGTTTGAAACCCACTCCCAAAACAATTCCAAAGCCCCTTTTCTCCCTAAAGCTAGGATAACATGGTTTTCCATTTTTTTTTAATTTGTAATGAGCCACACAAGAAAGAAAAGGTTAAAGGCTCAAAAAGGGTGACAAAGGATATCAATGCAAGGATAGGTTTATTTAGCTAGTGGCTAAAAGAATGAAGGGCTAAATCATCTCAATGAAAGCATGTGCAACAAGGAATGTCAAAAGAGGCAAGTCAAAACATATAGTAATCTAGCACAAGGGTAAAATCACACATGAAAGAACATATCTACAAAGGCCCAAAAACTCACAAGGCCTAATTCTATCACACATGATCCATCTTAAATTCTATTTCTCAAGCCTACTTATCACTTCAACAATTGCAACAATGATTCACATCAAGCATGAAACCTCTCAAACCAACAAAGATATGTAAATTTCTCACAATTTATACAAGTTAGAAATCCCATGAAAAATATGAAAAAGTGCCTAAATTCTATTTTCTTATTTTATTTTCTGAATGTAAAAACAAAATAACATCAAAAGAAAACAAATACTGCAATACAATAACAGAAACAACAAACACAAACAGACAAAAAATAGAAATTTTGATATAAATTTGAATTCCCCATTCTGTTAAATGTAAGCCAAAAGTTTTGATGACTTGAAGCAACACCAGGTGAGACTTATCCATTAGTGGATAACTTGTCTACTGGAAGTAGGAAGTATTTGTCTAGTACATCCAAACAACATTTAGAATATGCATTTTATTTGAATTTATTAGTTTATTCCAGGTTATATGATTTTGTTTAAAAGGAACAAATATAGGAATCCATCTTTTATTTCCTTTTATATGTCTAATTACACTAGAGTTATATATGACAAATATGGAAAGTTATGATAAATGTGTAGGATGTGCTTATACCAAGAAACAAGATCAATCTATTCAATGATCATATTATTTAATCTCAAAGTTACTCTTTATAATTACGAGCTTCTCTTTACCTATAAATACGACGTCAAGGATTGAATAACAACGACGAACACGTACACAAAAATAAGAGTCATAAATCAAGAAACGAGGAGAGCATTTGTTAACAGATACACTGAGCTTAAGAGAGTTCGTCCTTTGTGATATACAAAATACTTTGTGATATACAGAAGTTCTGATAAACATGTATGATCTTCTTATTCCAAGAAACAAGATCAATTTGTTCAACGATCATATTATTCATTCTTGAAGTTACTCTTCACAATTACGAGCTTCTCTTTACCTATAAATACGACGCCAAGGATTGAATAACGAAGACGAACACGTACAAAACAATAAGAGTCATGAATCAAGAAACAAGAAAAGCATTTGTTAACAAATACACTGAGCCTAAGAGAGTTCATCCTTTGTGATATACAAAATACTTGTGAGAGATTATAACTTCATTTTAAACTCACTCTTTAAGTGTTGTAAAGAATATCTGATTCTATATCAAAATTCTGTCAGAGAAAGCTAGGAGTGACTTAGTGACAAAATAATACTTAGGTGTTCTTAGATGCAGGAGGAGTCTAAGGGTTGTGCTAGTATTGGCCTTGAGAATACTTGTAAGGCAGAAGTGGTAGAAAATTATACTTGTTGTAATCAAGTTTGATTAGTAGAACCCTTTACGAGTTGGTAAAGAAGAAATGAACGTAGCTAAGGGTAAGTGAACCAGTACAAAGTAAAGTATTTTTACTGCTTTTCTTTATCTTATCAAAGTATTTCCAAGTCTATTTTTTACATATTCTGCACACAAGGTTTTTACTGAAAAACAATTTTTGCACATCATTGAACGACAACCCACCTTTTATTATTGGGCCAGGGTTCTTATAAACTTGATTATTATAACATCTTTCATTTCAAAAAGGTTTTATATTTTGACTAACACACTATTCAAGCCCCTTTCTAGCGTAATTTATTGTATTTCAGTTGCCGTCAGAGCTCAGCCTCTCAAGTTGAGTATTTTTCACAAATATAGATGAAAGAACCTAAAGTCAAATAGATATGGAAGAAGGATATTCCACAAATAAATTGCCATTATTTTTAAGGTGTCACATACAACTACTGGAATGAACTTATGATAACTTATTTCAAGTCCATTCATATATATCTTTAGGATGTCATAGAATATGGAAAATATATTCCACTAGACAATCATCTGAATGAAATTTCTAAAACCTCCTAGACAAATGCTCAAAGAAAAAGGTTTTTGATAAACTCTAAAGCTCAAAATGCTCTGTTGCGTGCCTTCTCTAAGGCCTACAACTATAGAAGTGCAAAATAAATATGGGACATTAGCTTTGACGTATGAAGGATTGTCACAGGTAAAACACAACAAGCTTAGCTTGTTGACACGTAAGTATGAACTCTTCACTATAGAAGATGGCGAAGATATACAAGCCATGTTTGGTCGCTTCCAAACTATTTTAAATGAAATATGTTGTCTTAACAAAACTTTTGATAATTATGTTAACATTGACAAAATTCTAACAAGTTTATCTAAAAATTGGGGACCAAAGGTGATTGGAACCTTAAAGGTTCACGAGAAGGAACTTCAACAAGATGAAGAACTTGTGAAAAACCTAGACTCCATGTCCATTGAAGAGCTGATTGGAACCTTAAAGGTTCATAAGCAGAAACTTCAATAAGATGAAAGATTCAAAAAAGGTAAATCCTTGTTTGTAACAGCATAGAAAGCCAAAGCATCTTCAACATGCAAGGAATCCTCATCTAGATATGTGTCCAAAAGCTTATCCAAAGTTGTCAACATTGATACACCTTCTGATCGTGAGTCCAATGGTGAAGGCTCAAATAAAGATGATTAGTTAGCTTTCATATCAAAGAAGACCAGGAACATGTGGAAGAAAAGTAATGGATCAACCTGGAAAGGATCCAAGAAACCACAAAGAGAAAGAAAATATAAGGGGAAAAGCTCTATCATATGCTATAAGTGAAAGAAACCAGGGTATTTCAACTCAAAATGTCCATATCTTGATAAATCAGCCTAAAAGAAAAAGTACTTCAAACCAAAGGACAAGAAAGTATTGATGAGCACATGGGAAGAACTAGACGACACAACGTCAAATGAAGAAACATAAGAGGAAGAAGAATCCAAGATGTGTCTACTGGCAAATATTGCATCAGAAGGATTAGACTCATAATAAGATGGAGAGATATATTCAACCACAACAAGAACACACCAATCATGGTACCTGAACAGTGGCTGCTCATGTCACATGACAAGAGAAAAATGTATATTCCAATGCCTGACTCCTATGTATGGCGGAACAGTCAATTTCAAAGGAAATAAGAATGAGAAGATAATAGGAGTAGGAAAGATAAGTATTAATCTCTATCCTCTTATTGATAATGTATTTTTTGTTAAAAGGCTTAAAAATAATATGCTTAGCATAAGTCAATTATGTGATAGTGGACTTGATGTTTCCTATAGCAAAGAAGGGCATGTTGTCCAACACAAAAATGGGACTCAACTTTTCACTGCTAAGAAAAAAGGTAATCTCTATAAGATTAATCTTAATGAACTGTCAAACCTAAATGTAACATGTCTATTACTAATTATAGGAAATCACTGGGATGTCACAAGAAACAAAGACATGAAATCTTGAGGTTAATATCTAAATTGCAAAGAAAGACTGATGGTCAGCTTGCTGACATTTTTACAAAACCTCTTACTAAAGAAAGACTTATTATGTTAAGGGATTAACTAGGAATGGCCTTAATAAAGGAATGATTAACATCTAAATGCCTTGTTGGATATAAAGGGAGCTGGAAAGAAGATCAAATCAAGGATGAAGCCTTTACTTAAAGGATTTTAGCTTTTTACATGCCCTTCAATTGAAGACATTTGTAATTTGTTAAGTTGTTCAAGAGGCCTATCTTGTGATCCTTGCATTTGCATAAACATAATCATAAACATGAATACATGATTTAAGAAAAGCATAAAAGGTTACATGTTTGCATTAAGAAAGAAATTCTCATGGTTTAAGTTTTGGAAAATGCATTTGTGCAATGCTTTAATCGATTACCAGCTTGTGTAATCTATTACAAATCCATCAAGAACACTTTAATTGATTACAAACAAATCGTAATCGATTACACAACACAAAAACACAAAAACATGCATGACTTCCTTAATCGATTACCACTAAATCATAATCGATTACAAAGACTTATTTCAAAATGTGCCTGACTGCCGTAATCGATTACCACTCAATTGTAATCGATTACACAGGCTTATTTCTATTTTGAGACTGACTGGCTAAATCGATTATAACTCATTTTAATTGGTTACATTGTTCATCAATCTTTTCTGGATTGTGCTAAAAACACTTTAATTGATTATTTCATATATCAATCAATTACATTGTTTAAAATAATCGATTACATAATGTTTTAATCAATTACATGCAGTTAAATCTATTTTCTATAAAAAGCTGTGGGGTCTGAACATTTAAGAAATGCTTGAGAAATTAATTCTACGAATTACTCACTACTCCTAAAGCTTTCTAAGTCTGAGAAAAATATTTTCTGAGTCTCATCCATCTTGTTTCAAAACTCAAGAAATCATGCTTCATTGATCATATGTTTTGAACAAAGATTCTTCAAGAGTTTTTCAAGAGAGCTACTTTTCAAGATCAGCATTCATGCAATCTGTATTTGCTTGTTAAAATTCATTCATTCATCCTCTGAGGATCATAAGGTTGTATGTCTCTTGAACTCTTACTTTGAATTGAGTTGTTTCTTTTAATTCTTGTAAGTACTAAGATCAAAGAGTTTCTTTAGAGCTTTTTCTGGAGAATTGTTCTCTAGAGGAAATAACAGAGTAGTGTTCTTTGGTTCTTTGTGATTAGAATCTAATAGGGTTTAAGATTTCAGTTTCTTTATCTGGGTTTGATAAAGGTAATCACTTGTAAAGCTCGCAAAGAACATATTTTGATTTAGTGGAACTCTAATCAGGTTCGATTAGAAGTTGAGGAGTTGCTGCAAAAAGTTTGGGTAAGAGAAAGTTTGAGTCCTTGTGCTGTCCTAGTAATCCTTGTTCCTAAAAAGGATGGAACTTATCGAATATGTACTGATTGTAGAGCTATTAATAATATAACTATTAAATATAGACACCTTATTCCCCATTTGGATGATTTGCTTAATGAATTGTATGGTGCATGCTATTTTTCTAAAGTTGATTTAAAATGTGGGTACCATCAAATTCGCATAAGGGAAAGGGATTAATGGAATACAACTTTCAAAATAAAGTATGGTTTGTATGAATGGTTGGTGATGCCTTTTGGACTTACAAATGTTCCTAGTACTTTTATGAGACTCATGAATCATGTTTTAATGGAGTTTTTGGGAAAATTTGTGGTTGTGTACTTTGATGATATATTGATCTATAGCATGACATGAGAAAGCATATTGAACACCTTAGGGCTATTATGCATGTACTTAGAAATGAAAAGTTTTATGCTAATCTAGAAAAATGTGTCTTTTGTACTGATCATGTAGTTTTCCTAGGCTTTGTGGTAAGTTTCAAAGGAGTCCAAGTGGATGAGGAAAGGATAAAAGCTATTAGAGAGTGGCCTACCCCAAAATCTGTAAGTGAAGTGAGAAGTTTCTATGGGTTGACTAGTTTCTATAGGCAGTTTATGAAAGACTTTAGCAACTTAGATGCGCCTTTGAATGAAGTGGTTAAAAAGAATGTGACTTTTAAGTGTGGGGCGAGGCCAAAGAGAGGAGTTTTAATGCCCTAAAAGAAAAATTAACTCATGCACCTATACTTGCCTTGCCTGATTTTTCCAAATCTTTTGAGCTCGAATGTGATGCATCAAATGTGGGTGTTGGGGCTGTTTTGTTACAAGGGGGTCATCCTATTGCATACTTTAGTGAAAAGTTACATGGTGTTGTTTTGAATTACTCCACTTATGATAAGGAGTTGTATGCACTTATAAGGACTTTTCATACTTGGCAACATTACCTTTTTCCCAAACAGTTTTTCATCCAAAGTGATCATGAATCACTCAAATATTTGAAAGAGCAATGTAAGCTCAATAAAAGACATGCTAAATGGATTGAATTCCTTCAACAATTTCCTGATGTCATTAAATACAAGCAAGGAAAAGTGAATGTTGTGGACGATGCTCTTTCTAAGAGATATACTTTGCTTGCCATGCTTGAAATAAAGTCGTTTGGTTTTGAACACATTAAGAAGTTTATGTGCATGATGATGATTTTGCCAAGATATATGTTGCATTTGAAAAGGGGGTGGATGATGGGTAATTTAGTTATGATGGGTTTCTTTTCAAAGAAAAATGTTTGTGTGTGCCTAAATGTTATTTATGTGAACTCCTATTGAGAGAAGCACATGAGGGGGGGGACTGATGGGTCATTTTGGGATGCAAAAGACTTTGGATATGTTGCATGAGCATTTCTATTGGCCCTACATGTGGCACAATGTGCATAAGTTGTGTGCTAGATGCATAGTTTGTAAAAGGGCTAAATCAAAAGTTTTGCCACATGGCATATACACCCCTCTTCCTATGCCCAATTCCCCCTGGACCGATTTGTCTATGGACTTTGTGCTTGATTTGCCTCGAACTAAAAGAGGAAAGGATTCCATTTTTATGGATGTGGATAGGTTTTCAAAGATGACTCACTTCATACCTTGCCATAAGGTAGATGATGCCACCTATGTGGCAGATTTGTACTTCAAAGACATAGTGAGGCTCCATGGGATGCCCCAAAGTATTGTTTCCAATAGGAACTCTAAGTTCCTTAGCCATTTTTGGAGGACCCTTTGGAATAAATTGGGTACTAAGCTCCTTTTCTCCACCACTTGCCACCCAGTAACATATGGGAAAACCGAAGTTGTGAATTGGACCCTTTCGACCTTGTTGAGGTAATCATCAAGAAAAATGTTATGACATGGGAGGAATGTTAGCCTCTTGTTGAATTTACATATAATAGGATTGTCTATTCTGCAACTAGTTGTTCTCCCTTTGAGATTGTGTATAGGTTCAATCTCCTCACCCCTCTATATTTGTTGCCCTTAACTAACATTTCTTCTTTGAATCATAGGGATGGTAAGGCCAAAGCCAAGTATGTGACGAAGCTCCATGAAAAAGTGAAAGCACAAATTGAGAAAAAAATGGAGCAATATGCTAAACAAACAAACAAACAAAAGGAGAAGAAGAGTTGTTTATAAATCCTGAGATTAGGTTTGGCTCCATATGAGAAAAGAAAGGTTTCCTACCCAAAGGAAATAAAAAAAATTTCCTAGAAGAGATGGACCCTTCCAAATCTTAGAGAGGATCAATGATAATGCATAAAAAGTTGATATCCCGGGTGAGTATGGGGTAAGCGCCACATTTAATGTTGCTGACCTAAGTCCTTTTGATGTAGGTGAGGAAGATCTAAATTCGAGGACAAATTCTTTTAAAGGAGGGGAGCGTGATGAGGAACAAGAAAGCCCAACGGGACGAAAGTCCAGCAGTGCACTACAAGGATTAGGAGGCCCCATGACAAGGGCAAGATCAAAGGAAGCACAAGAAGCATTGAATCATGAAGTGAACTACTTCCTTTCTCAAGCATTAGGACAACATATCAACCTTGACTTGAGTCCAAAGACCAACCCAGAAGAAGAACTTAGATTGCTCCAATTGATTCAAATGAGTGAAGAGCTCAAAGACCAATGAGTGAAGAGCCCAGATTGCTCTAATGTTTTGAACATAACTTGAGTTCTACATGTCCGTTTTAGGCGTTCTTTGATTCCTTCAAATGCTCCAAAGATTTCCTACAAGTCATATTTTTAGTCTCATTCTACATCTATGATGATGGAAATTGGATAGGAAGTTCAACATGATTATGAACGAAAATTTCTTTTTGTTTAGACTTTTTTTAGTGAAATTTTGAATTAGGAATATGTGGCTGAAGTCCCACATTGGAAAGAAAGAGGAGAGAGGAACCACTTGTTGGCTATAGATTGCCATTCATTTGTCTTATGTAGACACATTTGAATGGAATAAAAACTTTGCACTCTAAAGAGTTGTGTGAGAGGAAATTTCTCTTGGGTTCTTGATTGAACCAAACCTTGGTTCTTATCAAAAGTTTTTATAACCTTTGTGGTGAATCCCCACGGGACTTATCACTCTCCATAGGTGTGGCCTCTACAATTTCTTGACTTTTCCGCTTTTATTTTTTTTTAACATTATGCTCTTGTTAAACTCATAATGTTTATGTTGCACTCTTCTTCATATTATTTTTATCTTTGTTTCGCTTCATCAAACACTTGGCATGCACCTTGCCTATGACACTAACTTATTAAATTGCATGCTTTGCTTGCTTTAACTTCCTCTTTGTGCAATACATTCTCTTGCGCTACATTATACATAAAACTTGAACCTTTTCTTTTCAAGGGCATCTTTCCTTTGTTATAACAAGATGAATTTTCAAGGACGATCCGTAAAAAAAATGAACCCCCGTATTGGTTCATATCATGAGCTAAACATCAAGATCCTCAATTGTCTCACAAGAACTTGGGAACCAAAAATCACAAAGATCAAGGAATCCAAGGACTTAACATCAATGCCGATGGAAGCTCTCTTCATAAAAATGTTTGCATATGAACATGAGTTGATTCAAGAATCTCATGCATAAGATATCGAAAAGAAAAGAAAAGGGATTTCACTCAAAGTTAGTTCCTCAAAGGACAATCACAAAGAAAGATCTAGTGATGATGAAGATGCAGAAAATTTGAATTTGTTGGTAAAGAAGTTTGGCAAATTCCTTAAACTGTTCAAAGACAGAAAATTCTCTAAACCTTCAAAGAAGATGGAAAACAAAAACAACACATTCACATGCTTTGAATGCGAGAAGCAAGGCCACATCAAATCGGATTGTCCTATCTACCTTAGAAAACAACTTGTTGAAAAGAAAAGGAAAAAGGATAGAAAATCGAAAAAGGCCTACATAGCTTAGGAAGACAATGTGTCAACATCTACCTATTTTTCTAGTGAAGAAGAAATTGAAAATATGTGCTTAATGGATGATTCAAGGATGACTCCTCAACCATTGAAGAAATTAAGGTAAATTATGAATTTGAGGAAGTTTTGGAAGCCTTTAATGAAATGCATGAGGAAGCGCAAAAAACTTGTTATTTTGAACAATAAGCTGAGAAGCAAACTAAAATTCCATATCACTAAATTGGCTTCAACACAAAGTGAGCTTGATAAATTAAGGCAAGAAAAATGAAAAACTTGTTTCAAGCTATAAAGCCACTGGTTGTGTTTGTGCTTCTACTTCTCTTAATATGGATGATTACAAATCTTTGCAAAATAAGTTTGGAAAGTTTAAAAAGGATCATTATGAAGAACATATGAAGTTGCAAATTGAGCTTTCCTATCTTAAAGATTTGCTTAGGAAATTGAATAAAGGAAAAAGTGATCTTAGTCACTTACTTAGTGGGCAAAAGCATACTATCGATAAGGTTGGTTTGGAGTATAACAAGAAAACTGACTTTTCTAAGAAAATCAAGTTTGGATCCTCCAAAAAGGTGAACCCAAACAAAGTCTCCAAAAATAAAAAATAAAAACATAGTGAATCATAAGCCTAAAGCAAAGAATTGTCATTATTGCATGAAAAGAGGGCACACATCCAATAAATGCTACTATGTCAGGAGATTTGATGTTCCTAGAGGTAAATGTGTTTGGATTCCTAAAAAATTAACTATGGAAATTAACCCCATTGGACCCAATCTTAATTGGGCATTCCCTTTCTAATTGATTTTGCCGTGTAGGTGTGCCTAAAAGCAAGAGACTCGATATGGTACTTGGATAGTGGCTACTCTAGGCACATGATCGGTGACAAGTCCAGACTTACTAACCTCATGTTAAGGGAATGTGGATATGTCACTGTTAGACTTTTGGCAAGCGTACCAATTGTCGTTGTAAGTTACAAAATTTATAAAAGTTCGTCTCCACAGGGACTTGATTTTTACTCAGTTAATTCAAATAAAGTTTAACAGTTTAATAGTTTATGTACAGTGAGAGTTTCATGTAGTTGCAGATTAACAGAAATTATGAAAATTTAGAAGAAACGGAAATAATAAACTTAGTACGGAAGATTACAAAAGATTACGGAAAATTATGGAAGTTTATGGAAAGTTACGAAAGATTACAAAAACTAGTAAAACGAATTTGTTTAAGTTAAGAACGTAGGATTGGATTTCATCGTTCATACCCTTAGTATTCAATTAATATTACCATGCATAAGTTATTTTCTTTTATTATTGATGCACACATAAAATCACCCCAAATCGATCCCTCGCATTTGAGAATCCTAAGAATATGTATCAAATATCGATCCCTCGCATATGCAATAAATATCCCAGTGTTACGATTATATTCGCGTGCTTATTTGCAATCTAAACGTTATGCTCTATGTCTAGCAACGTAACGTAAAGAGTAAATTTATTCAGTTCAAACCCTAAGATTACTTTTTAGTCTCACTTCGAGTTTAAGTTCGTGATACTAGTGATCAAGTAGGATCAAGCATTAAGCACGGAATAAAATTACCAATAATAAATAGAAAAGACTTATGCATAAATAAATATTAAAAGAGATATTTAAAAGTAGAAGATTACATCCAATCCATAAGAGAAACTAACCAAGCATGGAGAGAACCTCCTTAAGAGAAGAATTGATGAAGGGCCTCATCACCGCTTCTTTCCGGCAGAGTCTCCACACTAAATCTCACTTCTCTCACTTTCCTAACCTACCTAATACTAATATTTAAGAGCCTAAACTAAAGAAAAAGCTTAAGAAACAAAGGAAAGAGAAGAATGGAGGTTGAGAGGAATGGATTTTGCCTTGGGGGGTGCTTGGGTATTTATAGGGGGTGGCCTGGTCGAGTTTGGTCTTCATGAAATACTCGCTTGGGCGAGTTAAATGCAACTTGCAGCCCACTTGCACGTCCACTTGGCCTTCAAGTGGCCCATTTGTTGTTTCTGCTCGCCCAAGCGAGCAAAATACACTATATTAACTCGCTTGGGCGAGTTAAAGGTACTCTGGTGGGCTTTTGGGCCTGACTTTGCTTTCTGCACCCCCAGTTTTGCTATTATGAGTCATTTTTGGGTCTGATTTGCTTTCTGCACCTCCCAGGTCTGCTATGTAAGCCCTCCTTGCTTGCTTTGCTTATTCGGAAGCCTCGGAAATCTACGGAATCTATCAAAATACAAAATATGATTGGATTAATCTTCCAAAATATAAAAACTACATTCATACAAGTAATAAATATAATTTAACTAGGTTTAGGACAAGTTTATAAGCAAAGTTATTGAATTCAAAAGATAAGTGCCTGCATTTGAAACTTGAATTTAACTGAATTAAGGCACTTATCAGTCACTTTTGGAGACAACAATAAGGAAAGAATTATGGGAGATGGGAATATTGGAAATCAGCACAAGACTTAAATAAAAATGTTCAATATGTTGATGGACTTAAAAATTGAATTCAACAATAATTGTTGTCTTATTTGTGAAGCCAGCACTGGTGAGGTTGTTCACATAGGTAAATAGATAGGTAATATCTACATGCTTAATATTAAACTTGCATAATTTCATGAGCTTATTTGCTTGGTAAGTAAGATTGATGATTCTTGGCTATGACATAGTAGGGCTGCACATGTAAACATACATCATCTCAAGCATCTAGTTAAAAAGGACTTAATAATTGGTATTCCAAAACTCAAGTTTGAGAAAAATAAATTGTATGAAGCATGTCAAAAGGGGAAACAAGTTAAAAACTCTTTTCAAAGTAAAAACGTTGTTTCTACTACAAAACCCTTCAACTACTTCATATGGATTTATTTGGAACATCAAGAACCATGAGTTTAGGTGGCAACTACTATGGCTTAGTGATTGTTGATGATTATTCTACGTATACTTAGGCTTTGTTCTTAAGAACCAAAAATGAGGATTTTGATGCTTTTCGTAAACTTGTCAAAGTTATTCAAAATGAGAAAGGTCTTAATATTTTTTCAATTAGAAGTGATCATGGAGGTGAATTTCAAAATGAGTATTTTGAAAATTTTTGTAAAGAAAATGGAATACACCACAATTTCTTCTCTCCAAGAACACCTCAACAAAATGGTGTTCTGGAGATGAAAAACAAATCTCTTGAAGAAGGAGTTAGAATTCTTCTAAATGAAACAAATCTACCAAAATACTTTTTGGTTGATGTTGGGAGTATTGTTTGTTATACTCTTAATAAACTTCTAATAAGACTTATTTTAAAGAAAACTCCTTATGAGCTTTACAAAGGAAGAAAACTAAACATTTCTCATTTAAGGGTTTTTGGATGTAAAGCTTTGTTTTAAATAATGGAAAGAAATCTATTGGAAAATTTGATGCAAAAGCTTATGAAGCAATCTTTCTTGGCTATTCATTACAAAGCAAGGCATATAGAGTGTTTAATAGGAGAACATTGTATGTAGAAGAATTTGTACATGTTGTTTGTGATAAAATTAACTATCTTGTTCAAGAAAATGGTTTCGAAGATGAAGTTACAGGTTTTCAATATAAGCACATTGCACTTGAAGATGAATCCAAGGTTAAGAATCTTGAACAAAGCAAGGAAACCACCGCCACCCCTCCTAAAGATGATGGACTCCTAAACTGAATCAAGTCCTATTTTCCCTGATCTTCCTTGCCATGGAATCAATTCTTCAATTGATAGGAAAACAGAGTATGAATGCTCTGTTTAGAACAGCTTTTTATGTTTTTGAAATGTAAGAATTGGAACAATGGAAAAAGAATAGAAATGGATTTGGATTGACACCATGGAATTGGAATTCCAATAAGTCTTGCAAGAATCACCACAATAGCTCAGAAGCCATTGATAAGAAATAAGAAGTTCTTCACTAAGAACAAAGGAGAATAACTCTCAAGCTCTTACACACAAAGTGCAATCTAATTTCATTCCATCAAAAAGTTCTTACAATCTGTTTTGATGTGGTTTATATAGACCACGAATCTACAAGCTAAATGAAATGCTAATGCGTCCTAAATGAAACCCAAACGTAGCTTCCAAGACAAACTTCCTAAAACAACCTTTAAATCTAAAATTAGTGCCTCTGCAGCAGGAACGACTTTAATCGATTATTTCGTAATGGTAATCGATTATTTTGAACCAAATAACCGATTACTAAATCTTGGTAATCGATTATTTGTTCATATCAGGCCTGGAAGCTGATTCATGAACAAAGTAATCAATTATTTCACCAAATAATCGATTATCACAGGGACTCCCACTTCCATGTAATCGATTACAAGACGGAATAATCGATTACAACAAAGCTATTTCAAATCTAACATTTATACAAGTGTATTTAATCGATTACAGGCCACTTGTAATCGATTACAACAGATAAGCTCAAAATTTTGTAGCCTTCTTCATGGTTCTCCAAGAGATATAAGCTGGATTGTATATGATCTTCGAGTGCTTGAGCCCTGGCCCTTGTCATTGGCCCTTTAATCACCAGAAGTGTCTCTATGTGTAATTCCAAGTCTTCCTTCACTTGCCTTGATTTTAGGATTGTATCAAAAGACCTTCCAAAGGAATGGATAACTCAAAGAAATCTCTCATTGGACAACATCATAGGTGAGATATCTAAGGGAGTATCCACTAGCTCTAGACTTAGAATTCTATGCAATAACACGACTTTTGTTTCGCAGATTGAACAAAGATATATAGATGAAGCATTGCATGATGAGCATTAGTTGTTGGCCATGCATGATGAATTAAATCAATTTTAAAGGAATGAAGTATGAGATTTAGTCCCTAAATTTGTCTCTCAAAAGCCAATTGGAACCAGATGGGTGTTTTGATAATTGAAAATATATGTTTGATGAATTTCTTGTATTATTTAATTACTTTATTAATTTGGATTAGTTGAAATGTTGTGTGAATTATCCTTGTTCAGCTGCTTGGTGTGGATGTTAGGTTATGTGCAATTTGATTGATATGCATTGAAATTGTATGATTTCGAGTTTGACCCAAAACCTATTTTGGTAAAATCCCAATTTTGGATTGGTTAACCATTGGATCGCCTTCAAAGTTTAAAGATATGCTCATAACCCATATATGCAACTTATGACCATTGGGATATGCTAAATAACAGTTGTAGCATGAGATATTACCTTTTCACAAAATTATTGAAAATTTAAAAAATTGGGTTAGCTCGCCTATTGCCTGGGCAAGTAAAGTCGGCTACAAATACGTGCAGCAGCGTGAAACCATGCATTTCAGCCTCCTTATTCTTCAAATATGAGGAAAATTTTAATATTGATGTCATTTTTGGGACCTTTGTTGAGCCCCGGTCACATTGGTGTGATCGAAATTTCAAAATAATGTCTTTTTGATGTGGACTTCCAAAATACTATTTTAGCCCCTTTTAAACTTGAGTGGGTATTTGAACCCAAATATTAATATTAACCTTGTCTTTGAAATCTATACTAAATTATATTCAATTTGATATATAGAGCTCTGCATTTGAGCCAAAGCATGTGAACTTTAGAGATCTCAAAACAATGCTAACAGGAGCTAACAAAGGGATATAGATTGGTGAGGGGACTTTATTGTTTATTTATAGCTTTTGATACCATAGTTAAGGTCAGGGAACCCAATTATGGAGATGTATGCTTGTCCCTGTTGTGTGTTGTTTTCAAGAAAAACTATGTTTTAAACTAATGGCATGCGATATATTTGTTATTGATGAATAAAATTGTGAATGATGTTGTTGTTGTAATGATTAGATTTTTTTGGGAAAAGTCTTAATTACAGAGGAGACTTTGCCCAAAATTTATAATTTGTTCTCCTATTTAATTTTTTATTAAATTTTAAATGGGCATAAGAGTTTTCTTAAAATATCAGTCTCGTGGTCTTATGAATTGTAAATGTATGAGATTTATGTTGTCTGAAGACCTGGGGAATATGAATCCAAGGAATGTGTTATATATGTATATGTGGAATGCAGTTGCTTGTGATGTTGATGATAATATTGATATGAGATGATGTTGATGTTGGTGATGATGTTGAAATGAAATGATGTTGATTTTGTTGATGAGATTGAGATTGAGATGATATTGATGTTGATATAGATGAGAGATGATGTTGATGTTGATGATGTCTTCGTGATGGATGTATGTTGTGTATAATTGTGTGGTACTTCCATATAACATTTGTATTCTTTAAAGGTTTTTCTAGAAAGGGTTTCTAGAGGGAAGAACAGAGAGTGGATCTTTGGTTCTTGGTCTTTTGAAAAGTCTATAGGAAGTAGATTTTGAATTTTACCTAGGGAGGGTAAGAGAGATCATTTGTAAGCTTGTAAAGAACAAATATTTGTTATAGTGGAACTCTAACCAAGATTTGGTTGGAAGAAAATTGGATGTAGCCTCCGCGGTTGAGAGGTGAACCAGTATAAATCTTTTGTGCTTTATATTTTAGTTTGTATTTCATTTAATTCTTGAAGTATAATAATTGCTTATCATACAAACTTGGTCACAAAACAAGAGTAATTTGATTGGAGAAGTAAATTGTTTTTCTAATTGGTTTTAGATTGATACGATCCTTTTAAAGTCTTCCACTGTTACATATTTTGAAAGGAAATTTTAAAACTCTGAGGTAAAACCAATTCACCCCCCTCTTGGTTATTTGCATAAGTGTTCATTATATTTTCAATTGGCATCAAGAGCTGGTTCTTGTAACTTGCTCAAGATCTTTTCAAAATCTTTGACAACGAATGCTAATCAAATAACATTCAAGGAGGGAGCCTCATTGAACAGACCACCTTTGTTTGAAGGCGAACATTTTAATTTATGGAAAAATAGAATGCAAATCTTCATCCAATCTAATGACTCGGGTGCTTGGAATTTTATTGAGAAAGACCCTTTCATTGCTACCAAAGTTGTTGATGGCAAATCAATACCAAAAGAATGGGATGGAATGTCTGAAATAGAAAAGAAAGCAACTCAATATGATTTCAAGGCAAAAAACATAATAACTTCTGGAATATCCTCTGATGAATTTTTCAGGACTGTTAGGTGTAAAAACGCCAAAGAAATGTGGGAACTACTTGAAGTAACACATGAAGGTACAGACGATGTGAGAAGATCAAGGAAACACACTTTCATTCATGAATATGAAATGTTCAAAATGAGAGATGATGAGAATATATCACAGCTTCAAACTAGGTTCACCTACATAGTGAATCACTTGCTTGGGCTAGGAAAGGTTTTTGATGTAGAAGAGCTGAACATCAAGATTCTCAAATGCCTAACAAGGGATTGGCAGCCTAAAGTCACAACCATCAAAGAATCAAAGGATTTATCAAAGATGTCCATGGTAGCTATGTTTGGTAAGCTCCTTGAGTATGAACTTGAATTGTCTCAATTAACTAATGGTGAATATGCAGATAAAAGGCATAAGAATATAACATTAAAGGCTGCACCTTCAAAGATTGAAAGAGAAGAAAATTCAAGTGAAGAAGATGATGATGAGAATATGAATCTCATTGTGAGGAAGTTTACCAAGTTTATGAGGAAAAGTAAAAACAAAAGGTATCCACAACAAAAGAAAAGAAATGACAGTACCAACAAGAACAATAACTCCTATTCCATCACTTGCTTTGAATGTGGAAAGCAAGGTCACATAAAGTCTGAATGCCCCTCACTAACAAAGAAGCCACAAACTGAGATGAGATCAAAAAGGGATGGAAAACCTAGAAAAGCCTACATTGCTTTGGAGGACAATGAATCCACCAGTTCTGAATCCTCTTTAGAAAAAGAAGTTGAAGCTCACCTATACCTCACATCTACCGTTTGTGAAGAAGAAGAAACATCAATTTGAAAATGTAGTTGATGCTTTTCATGAGATGCATAGTGAAGCTCAAAAACTTTCAATAGCAAACAACAAGCTTAAAGGTAGCTTAAGATGGCATGTATCCAAGCTTGCTGAATTGCAAGAAAAACTTTGTAAATTGAATAAGGAACATGACAAACTTTTTTCAAGTTACAACATGCTCCTAGCCACTTCTAAGGATAATAAATTACAATAAATTGCAGAAAGAATTTGATGAGTACAAGATAAGCAAAGCTAAAGAAAATAATAAATTGCAGAAAGAATTTGATGAGTACAAGATAAGCAAAGCTAAAGAAAATAATAAATTGCAGAAAGAATTTGATGAGTACAAGATAAGCAAAGCTAAAGAAAATATGGATTTTCAAACTGAAAGTAGTTATTTGGTTGATTTGCAAAGGAAGTATTGTAGAGGCAAATGTAACTTAGATGAAATCATGGAGCTAAAACTAAAGGCAAAATTGTGTTTGTACCTCCAAAACATAAGTACCATAGGCAGCACTATCAACCAAATGCCTATCATAGATTTTCTTATGCTAATTCATCAAAAACTCCTACTTGCAATTATTGTATGTTAAAAGGTCATACATCTTATAAGTGCTTTGCTAGAAGGTTTTATGTTCCAAATGGAGAATGCATATGGATTGAGAAAAGAAAGAAAGCCACTAACCCCTTTGGACCCAACTCAAATTGGGGACCCTTCTTCTCCACTTGATTTGTGCAGATGTGTCTTAGAGCAAAATCATCAATATGGTACTTAGATAGTGGATGTGCTAGACACATGACAGGAGACATATCCATGCTCACGGATGTAGTACTTAAAGAAGGAGGATATGTTACCCATGGGGACAACAATAAAGGCAGAATTATTAAGCAAGGCAACATAGGAGACAGTTTAACCACCAAAATCAAGGATGTCCTTTATGTTAAAGGGCTAAAGCACAATCTACTAAGTATTAATCAATTGTGTGACAAGGGTTTCAAAGTCACCTTCAACAATGAGACTTGCTTGATACATGAAGGCAAAACTGGGAAAGTTTCACATATTAGTAAAAGGAAGGGTAACATTTATGTTCTATCCATTGACCATGCATTCATACATAAAACTGATTGCTTAATGAGTAAAGCTAATGAAACATGGTTATGGCATAGAAGAACATCTTATATTAACATGCATCATCTCAACAAACTAGTAAGAAAGGACTTAGTAATTGGTCTACCTAAGCTTAAGTTTGAGAAGGATAAAATTTGTGAAGCATGTCAAAAAGGAAAGCAAACTAAAAACTCTTTCCAAAGTAAGAACATGGTTTCTACTTCTAGACCTCTTGAATTGCTTCACATGGACTTATTTGGTCCTTCAAGAACTATGAGCATATGAGGAAATTATTATGGTTTTGTCATTGTTGATGACTATTCTAGATACACTTAGACATTGTTCATTAGATCTAAAAGCCAAGCATTCACAGCTTTTAAGAAATTAGCCAAGTTAATTCAAAATGAAAAAGGCACTAATATTGTTTCAATTAGAAGTGACCATGGTGGTGAATTCCAAAATGAACACTTTGAAAAGTTTTGTGAAGATTTTGGAATTAATCATAATTTTTCAGCTCCAAGAACACCTCAACAAAATGGTGTTATGGAGAGGAAAAATAGATCACTTGAACAAGGAGCAAGGACTCTCCTAAATAAAACAAAATTACCTAAGCATTTTTGGGCTGATGCAGTGAGCACTGTTTGCTACACCTTGAATAGAATTCTCAAAAGGCCTTGTTTGAAGAAAACCCTTTATGAAATCTACAAAGGAAGAAAACCAAACATTTCTCACTTGAAAGTGTTCGGCTGAAATGTTTTGTTTTAAACAATGGTAAAGATAATCTTGGCAAGTTTGATTCAAAAGCTGATGAAGCCATCTTTCTTGGATATTCCTTGCAAAGTAAGGCCTATAGAATCTTTAACAAGAGAACCTTATGTGTTGAAGAATCTGTACATATTGTATGTGATGAATCTAACCCTTCTCTAGAAGAAGTATTAAGTGATAATGATGCAAAAACTAAAGAGGAAAAACAACAACCTATTGAAGTAAACAAAGAAGAAGAAGATGAAGCACAACTAGACTTCAATCAAGAAGCAACTACACCTAAATACAAAGACTGGAGGACCACAAGAGATTTATCATTAGACAACATAATTGGTGAAGTATCTAAGGGAGTATCTATTAGATCTTCTCTAAGAAATCTTTGTTGTACTATGGCTTTTGTATCTCAAATTGAACCAAATAATATTGAACAAGCCTTACTAGATGAACATTGGTTGATTGCTATGCATGATGAGTTAAATCAATTTAAAAGGAATAATGTTTGGGAACTTGTCCCTAGACCTTCCACTCACACACCTATTGGCACTAAATGGGTTTTTAGAAACAAGCTGGATGAAAGTGGCATTATAATAAGAAACAAAGCTAGATTGGTTGCAAAAGGTTACAACCAAGAGGAAGACATTGATTATGATGAAACTTATGCTCCAGTTGCTAGATTAGAGGCCATAAGGTTACTGCTTACATATGCATGCATGTTGAATTTCAGATTGTTTCAAATGGATGTGAAAAGTGCATTCCTTAATGGTTATATTGATGAAGAGGTATATGTTGATCAGCCACTTGGTTTTATAGATCATCAATATCCTAATCATGTTTATAGATTAAGAAAAGCTTTATATGGTTTGAAACAAGCTCCAAGATCTTGGTATGAGAGATTAAGCAAGTTCTTGCTTGATCAATCATTCACAAGCAGAGAAGTGGATAAAACCTTGTTCATCAAGAGAAGACACAAAGATATACTATTAGTACAAATTTATGTTGATGTTTTCCACTAATCACTCTTTGTATAAAGAATTTTCAGCTAGTATGCAGAAAGAGTTTGAAATGTCAATGATGGGAGAGCTCAAATTCTTCCTAGGACTGCAAGTTAAGCAAATGAAGAATGAGACTTTCCTTTGCCAATCAAAATATTGCATGGAAATGTTAAAGAAGTTTGACATGGAGAATTGCAAAGCTGCAACAACACCAATGACAACTTTTACCTATATAGATTCAGATAAAAAGGGAAAAGAGCTGATGAGTCAAGATATAGAGGAATGATAGGATCATTGCTTTATCTTACATCAAGTAGACCTGATATTATGCTAAGTGTTTGCTTGTGTGCTAGATATTAAGCCAATCCTAAAGAATCTCATCTAACTGCAGTAAAAAGGATATTAAAGTATCTAAAGTCTACACCAAAAGTGGGGCTTTGGTATCCAAAAGGTACAACTATCAGCTTAATAGGATTCTCTAACTCTGATTTTGCAGGATGCAAATTGGAAAGAAAGAGCACAAGTGGTACTTGTCATTTATTGGGAAGCTCTTTAATCTCTTGGCATTGCAAAAGGTAATCATGTGTAGCCTTGTCAATAGCTGAAGCTGAGTACATATCAGCTGGAAGTTGTTGTGCTCAAAGCTTATGGTTGAAGCAACAATAAGATTTTGGTATGGAACTTCAACACATTCCACTTTTATGTGATAATACAAGTGCTATAAATATCTCCAAGAATCCAATCATGCATTCCAGAACAAAACACATAGAAATCAAACATCATTTCATCAGAGACCATGTGCAAAAAGGTAATATTAAGATTGAATTTGTTGAAAGTAACAAACAATTGGCTGATATATTTACCAAACCCTTAGATAGAGATAGGTTATTTACTCTAAGAAACATGCTTGATATATTTGATGAATCTAGTATATGTTGATTGACATTCCTGTGCTTTTTACTCTATATTTGAATGACTCAATTATTGAATGAAAGACATTAACTCTATTAATAGCTGAATACATGCTAGTTGGTGATAAATGTGACTGTTTGACTGATATAATCGAATACCACAAAATCTTAATCGATTATTTGCTCATCTGATACTTCAATAAATGAATCAAAGCTATTTGTAATCGATTAAACCATTGAAATAATCGATTATTCTATTACTTGAGTTTCAGAAAAATCAAGTTCTCTCTGGAATAATCGATTACATCAACGAATTAATCGATTACATGAGTCTCAGATTATTTTTTCATTTTAAACCTGTCTGGAATAATCGATTACTTCATCGAATTAATCGATTATTTGTATCATGTATGTCTGAGATGTCTGTTTCACTCTGCTTTAATCGATTATCTCAAATTCTAATTGATTACATTTCTTCTTCCATAAACCATCTGTGCTGCATTAATCGATTAACCCTGTATTTTAATCAATTATGTCATTTTTCAGAATTAATTTTTTGAATGAAATAATCGATTACATAACGATATAATTGATTATTTAAGTGGTTACTACAAAAATCTGACAGTTTTGAAACTGCCCATCTGCAATAAACCACGATTTGATAAAATCTAAGCCATAATGTTAGTGATTAATGGTCACAACAGCTATATTTTCGAATTAACGACTGTCCATTACATCCAAGTTGTCTATAAATAGAGACCTTTTGAGACTTGAAAATTCACACATTCAAGCCTTGCATATGCTATTCTCTGTCTCTATATTCTTGCTCTGACACCATTTAGCTTCATAAGTTTTAAACAGAACTTCTCTTTTCTTCCTAATTCTCTATTTCGTGCTCTCTTATTCTCTCAAAATGTCCACCTCCAAAAGAGCCAAAACATCAAAGAGAAAAGCTCAACATCATGAAGCTCAACCCTCAAACCCTGTGATCAGTAGTAGACTTGATCATTGGTTCACCAAAGAAGTTGACAAAATAAACTATCTTCAGTTCAATGCTACCAAGCTTTTATGCCCTCCAAAGTTTTTGAACCTTGGATGGTTCATTGAACAAGGATTTAATTTCCCTTATATGTTGGAACAGCAAGGTTTAACTAAATTTGTTGGAATGCAAGGGACTTATTACCCAGACTTGGTAAAAGTCTTTTACACCTGTGCCAAAATCTCTATGCATGGAACTATCCTCATCCAAGTGAGTGGAGTAGCTATGGAGATTACTCCAGAAATTTGGCAGGAAGTTGCTGGGATCTCCTTTGATGGAGAAAGAAGGTTTGATGAAAAAGCTGAGGGATATAACAAGATGGAAACATACAGAAGTATGCTCATTGATCCTCATATGAATCTCAGGCTAAGATTAAGCATTGGACCTATGACACATGAAGATAGGCTCCTACACTACATCATCACCTATATTCTCACTGCAAGATCCATCAACCATACACAAGCTACTAATGATGATCTCCAAGTTGTTTATGGATTAAAGAATGAAATCAAGCTAAATTGGATTCTTATTCTTCAAGAGATCATGCAGAAATCCAAGAGATTGGTAAATTACCCTTTTCCTTATGTTGTATTAGTTTCAAGATTCATTGATTACTTTCAAGTGGATGTATCCAATGAAGTCATAGATCACACAAATTCAAGCAACAGCCAAATTAAGGAAAAGCACCTCACCAAGCTTGGAATGGTGAAGACACCCTATGGCTGGCAAATGACAGGTCAACCTGTTCCTTTGACTGAAGAAGAAGGTGAAGAGGGAGATGATGAAGGAAATCTTGTTGGAGATGCTGGAGGAGAACAAGAAAAAGCAGCACCATCTCAACCTTAATACTCTGAATTTGAATCCTTGATGATACAGAAAATGGATGCTTTATTCTCTCTACATCATGAATAGAGAGATGAAGTAAATTCTTCACTAGATGAACTTAAGACTAGAATGAAGAACATAGAATCTAAGATTTTTAGGGATGAATCAAGGGACTTAGATTAATCTCTGTGTTCCAGTCTTAGTTTATATGCTTGTTATGTTTTGAATTTCTTGTTATGTTTTGAATTTCTGTTCTTCAGGTTAATTTCAATTTGTTTATGATTAATGTAATTTGTTAAGTTGTTTATCATCAATGAAGTTCTTTCTATTCCCTTGGTATGCTTTAATTTCAATTTTTGAATTTGATTTGCCAAATAGGGGGAGTAGTAGTATAATGAAATAATTAAAATTTGCTATGATGATTAAACATATTATTCAACTCAGGGGGAGTTTGGTTAAATGAATGTTTGAATGAATGCTTGAATGTTTCTTTATGATCAATCAAGATATAATGATGCTTGATCTTTGCAAAAAGCTAAGAAATTTTCAGGTTCTACATCTCTTCATGGAAGACAAAGAGTATATTTCATTAATAAAGTATTTGGCATGCTCAAAATCAAAAAGGGGGAGATTGTTAGAATCATGAAGCTGAAGCAAAGTATTCAAAGATGAAGAGGCAAATGAGTTTTGATATTTAACATGCCCAATCTAATTAGATGGCATATGTAATTTGTTCTTAAGCTTGGTTTATCAAGATAAAGCTTTATAATCCTCATTGTCTAAGGGTAATTCATGCATTCATACATTCATTTAATATGAATTAATCATGTGGTAATAATCAAACATGTAGTAACTCATAAAGGCTATTAGAAATTGTATAAAACAATTTCTCACTGCTTTAATCGATTACTTTGATAAAATAATCGATTACAGGCATGTGTTTGTTTCTGGAAAATACCTTATGAACATTTTAATCGATTACCACTTGATCGTAATCGATTAAATAAGCTCTACACAGATTTGGAACTTCCTGTGATAATCGATTATCTTACGAAATAATCGATTACCAGAGCTTTTGCATAATTTTACATAGCATGTTCATCTGGTTTAATTGATAACCAGATATCCGTAATCGATTAAATATGCATTGTCAAGTTTTAGGCATGGTCTGTGTTAATCGATTATATGGGTACTTAATCGATTACTTGTATGCATTGAAAAATTTAGTTTGTCTAACTTAATCGATTACAAAATGAATTAATCGATTATTTTGTTCGTGACAGATTTCCAGATTTCTGATGAACACTTTAATCGATTAAATGGATAAAAAAATCGATTACAATAGTTAAAATAATCGATTAAATTGACGAAATAATCAATTACAGTTAGTTAAAACAACTTTGTTATAAATAGAAAAGTTTAGTCTGTTTGAAAATAATAATTACTAACTCGTGCAAAATTAGTGAAAAACATTTTCTACAATTCTCAATAGTACCCAAGTCATAATTAAGTGAGATAATCATAGTTGTTGAATGTCAATGGGATCTACATGAGTTCTTAAGATTGTAACTCAAAGATCAAAGTTCTGTTCAAGCTTGTTCTTAAAGAAAGAATTCAAGAAAGACTGGTAGTCATCTTCTACATATAATTTCATGTTGATTGAATCATTCATTTCATTGTTATTGCTGAAGATTATAAGTTGATATCTTTCTTGTACCTTAAGCTTGATTTTTTGGTTAATTTCTATTGTATAATTGTGTGGTACTTCCATATAACATTTGTATTCTTTAAAGCTTTTTCTAGAAAGGGTTTCTAGAGGGAAGAATAGAGAGGGGATATCTGGTTCTTGGTCTTTTGAAAAGTCTATAGGAAGTAGATTTTGAATTTTACCTAGGGAGGGTAAGAGAGATCATTTTTAAGCTTGTAAAGAATATATATTTGTTATAGTGGAACTCTAACCAAGATTTGATTGGAAGAAAACTGGACGTAGCCTTCAGGGTTGAGAGGTGAACCAATATAAATCTTTTGTGCTTTATATTTCAGTTTTATTTCATTTAATTCTTGAAGTATAGTAATTGCTTATCATACAAACTTGGTCACAGCACAAGAGTAATTTGATTGGAGAAGTAAATTGTTTTTCTAATTGGTTTTAGATTGATACGATCCTTTTAAATTCTTTCGTTGTTACATATTTTGAAAGGAAATTTTAAAAACTTTGAGGTAAAACCAATTCACCCCCCTCTTGGTTATTTGCATAAGTGTTCATTATATTTTCATGTTGGATATCCCTGGGATGGAAGATGATGAGTTAAGAATTTCAAGCATTCCTGGAGAGGGAAAGGAATTGCTTAGAATTTTTAACTATCCATGGTTAGTACATTGATGGGCCCATGTTTCATACTTCATAATTGCATGGAAATAGAATGGTGGCAGTAAGTAACTATGGTTTTTCTGAGGATAAAAATGCGGGTACTTAGGGGTATATCACTTTGTTTGGAACTCCTTTATGACTCTGGCTGATCACCATGGGGGAAGTGGCCTATGCACGACAGAGTGACCTCGACGAGCTATTGCATCATTTTCCTAAGTAAGAGTGTCATGTGGGCACGCTTAGGCTATTTTTTGACGAATGGTATCACATTGCATTTGAGAGTTGAGATAGGTGCATGCATCATTCTGAGCATAATGGATTTGAATTGTGGAAAAAGTTGATGACTAGTTTGTTGAGTGTGTATTAAACTGATTGATTACTAAGAATGATTGTGGTTATCATTATTGTTTTCTTGCTAATCATTGTTATCTGATGCTTGTTGATCTTGTATAATAAAATTACCCTTACAATTTTGTACTGTATGGTTGGTACCTGTGATGATCACGAACCTTCGTTCGTGGGATCATATGATCAGCAGTAGGTGATATTGGAGAGGCATCCTTTTGTTGGAGCCGCCAAGCCGACATGATAACGTTGGAATTTATTTTGGGAGAGAGTTGTGTTTTGTTATCAACTCTTAGTTGTTTCCTTGTTTCTCTTTGATCGGACATGTAATCTCAAGCTTATTTATATATGTAAAAATTGAATTATGTTCTAACATGTGATTGATATGTATTTGTTTAATATATATATGTATGTATTTATGTATTTGTACTTTTTTATGAGTGTATTATCGTGAGAAATTTATCCTCATTTTCACAATCAAATTAATAGAGTTTTCATTTAAAATTTGAAAATTATAAGTTTAGAGTAGTGATATCATAGCGACGAGGCAAGTCATTACAAGGAACAAGTCCAGTTTGGTTTCTAAAGGATACAACCAAGAGAAATACATTGACTATGATGAGACCAATGCTCTTGTTGCAAGGTTGGAAGCTATTAGGTTGTTGCTTGCTTTTACTTGTATAATGAATTTCAGGTTATATCAAATGGATGTGAAAAGTGTTTTTCTTAATGGATACATTGAAGAAGAAATATATGTGGAGTAGCGTCCAGGTTTTGTAGACTTTGAACATCCTAATCATGTTTACAAGTTGAAAAATGCACTATATGGTTTAAAATAAGCACCTAGATCTTGATATGAAAGATTGAGCAATTTCTTAATTTGGCAATCTTTTGTAAGAGGTCAAGTTAACAAAACATTGTTTATCAAGAGATCAAACGATGAGTTGTATGCTTGTTCAAATTTATGTTGAAGAGATAGATTTTGGTGCCACTAATGAAACTTTGTGCAAGAAATTTTCCAGTTCTATTCAAGAATTTGAGATGTCTATGATGGGAGAATTGAATTTCTTCCTTGGACTTCAAGTTAAGCAAATGAACCATGGAACCTTCCTATGTCAAACAAAGTATTATGTAGAATTGATTAAGAAATTCAATATAGAAAAGTGCAAAGAAGCATCGACACCAATGGCAACACCTACTTGACTTGGACGAAAAAGGTAAATCAGTATGAGTCAAAGTACAAAGGTAAGATTGGCTCTTTATTTTATTTGATTGCAAGCTGACCTAACATTATGTTTGGTATTTGCTTATGTGAAAAATATCAAGCAAATCCCAAGGAATCTCATTTAACTACTGTCAAAAGGATTATTAAGTAACTTAAGGGCACAACCAATGTTGGTTTGTGGTATCCCAAATGTACCTCCTTGAGTTTAATTGGCTTTTAAGATTCTGACTTTGCAGGATATAAGCTAGATAGGAAAAGCACAAGTGAGACATGTCACCTCTTAGGAAGTTCACTTGTATCTTGGAATTGCAGGAAGCAAGTTTGTGTAGCACTATCCACTGCAGAAGCAAAATATATTGCAGTTGAAAATTGTTGTGCTCAAAGTCTCTGGATGATGCAACAACTTGAAGACTTTGGGGTGACTCTTGATCACATTCCACTAAAATGTGATAACACAAGTTCTATAAATCTGTCTAAGAATCCAGTTATGCATTCTAGAACTAACCATGTAGAAATTAGGCATCATTTTCTAACATATTATTATCAAAAGGTGATTGTTGCATTGAATTTGTTGATACTGAACATCAACTAGCTGACGTCTTTACAAAACCTCTTGCTAGAAGTGGGTTCTTCAATATTAGAAATAAGTTAGGAACCATAGATGAATCTAGCATTGAATGATGTTGTGCTATAGTGTATTCATCTGGATATATGCTCTCTATATCTGTCAATTTCTACCTTGAATGCCTAAGTATTTCATATGTTGAGATGTGTTTGAACTTTTTAAATACATGTTTTACTCTTCTTTTTCATTTTCTCACTATTTTAATCAATTACCTTGTCACATTAATCAATTACATAGTGTGGTTTTGTGTTTCTATGTTGCAAGTTTTCTGTTTTAATCGATTACCTATCGTTTTAATGGATTACAGAGTATGTTTGTGTGGTTTATGCTATAAAGTTGTCTATTGTAATCGATTACAACCTCGTATTAATCGATGACATGCTCTACTTTATGGTTTCTTTTGATTTTGCATATTGTTTTAATCGATTACAAGGCCTTGGGGGGAGTTTTTTATGTCAAATTTAATCGATTACATTGCGTTTTAATCGATTACTATGTAATTTTAATCGATTACTTTCATGTATTTTGTGTGCTGTAATCCGTTACACCTCTTCTATTCACCTCATCAACCACCCAATTACTTCCATTACTCCCACTATGTTGTCAAGAATGTCAGGGTCTTGAAGTATTTGGACTTGGAATTTTTTTCTAAGCAAGGGTTAAACTTTCCCAATCTGCTAGAAGTTCAAGGGCTGACAAAGCTAGTGCAGATGAAAGAGACTTTTTATCCAAAACTAGTCAAGGTGTTCTACACATGTGCTCGTGATGACCTTGAAGGTAACCTTTTCTCTACTGCTAATGGAGTAGATATGGTCACAGATGCTACTAAAAACAATATGAACACACACAATAACCAAGAGAGGGGTGAATTGGTTAATACTTGGCCTTTTAAAAATCTTTGAAGAATCAGAGTTATAATATCGTATCACAATTTAATCAAGAATGCTTCAATCAATCAAACCACTCAGCTCAAGAAAGCAATTACTAAAACCTTCACTTGTTGAGTAATAAATATTTCACCAAAGAATCATATATTAAGATAGCTAGAAGAGATTAAAGAAAGTAATCAACACAAGAACTTATATTGGTCCATTTTCAACAAGAGAAGCTACATCCAATTTCTTTTAACCAAAACTTGATTAGAGTTCCAATATTCACAAAATTAAGTTCTTACAAGCTTACAACAATCACCCTTAATCAACCCTAGATTAAGAACAAAAATCTAAATTAGACTCTTAGTGATCAAGACATAGAGAAATCCTTCTCTACTCTTCCCTCTAGAGAACCCTACTCTAGACAAGCCTTAAGAATTCAATATTAATAGCAACAAACACTTAGAAAATTCTAAAAATGAATTTACAAACAAAGTTAATAGAGAGAGACAACCTGATGATCCAATGAATATAAATGAATATGGTTTACCAATCAGGTTTGAAATGAAAACAAGTTTCAGAGCTTCCTTTCCAAATACTTCTTTAAAATCTTGCCCAAGAATAAATCTTTCAATGCAACATGAAGATTTAGAATTTGTGGAACAAGAACTTTAGAACTCAAAATATCCTTTCTCACTTCAGAAGGCTTTTGAAAACTTATGAAAATTCGCAATGTAATGATCTATGTTTTTCAAAAGAGCCAACAACTATTTATAATAAACTATTGTAACTGAATGTAATCGATTAAATTGTCATTGTGATCGATTAAAACCACTAATGTAATCGATTAAAAACAAATTCAATCGATTAAAATGTTCTTGAACTTTCTGGAAAAAATATATGAGCAAAGTAATCGATTAAATCACCATGTAATCGATTAACACAGAAAGTCTTGTTTTCCAAAATGCGCCAAGTAATCAATTACCAAAAATCGTATCAATTATCACAGGAAGACATTTATGTGACTTTGTGAAGTGTAATCGATTACTATTCTACTGTAATCGGTTAAAGTGTTCTTGAATCTTTCTGGAAAAGATTCATGAGCAATGTAATCGATTAATTCACTATGTAATCGATTATCACAGGAAGTCATGTTTCAAAAACAAGTCAAGTAATCGATTACCACCATATCGTAATCGATTATCACAGGAAGACTTCAACTGTGATTTGTGAAGAGTAACCGATTTATAGTTATTATCGGTTAATGTGTTCTTCAAAGCTTAAATAATAAATTACCATTAGCTGGTAATCTATTAAAGTTGTACGAAATTGTTTTTCCAAAACAAGCTTTGAACACTTTGGGTTTTTCAATGCAATCATGAATACTTTAAAATCTTGTTCACAAAACATATGCCTTTTGTAAAACCATGAATGCAAGCCAATGAATGATGTTTATGAAAATGCAAAGGATCATATGATGAAACTTTTGTCCATATAAAAATTACATATGCCTTCAATTGAATGGCATGTAAAAGCTAAAAATTTTCCTTGAGTAAGATCCTCAACATCTTGATCCTCTTCAAGCTCCCCATGTTCAATTGCACTGGATTTAATTGCACTTGCACATTATGTTCTTTACACATTATGTTCTTTATGTTCATTTTTCTCCCCTTTTTGGCTTATCAAAGACAAAATAATGTACAATGATATATGAAAGAAGCTAAGGAAGATATGAACACCATAAAAGAGAATCTTTATTCATTAATCATATAAAGGTGCAGTACAAGAAAACATAAAATGAGAAAGCAAACAACATAGGCATAAGCAAGGAATTACATCAGAGATTATCAAAATCTTTTAGAGCCATCCTAGCATTTATGTTCTCTAGCCTAGTAGTAATTTCCTCTGAGGAGGAATTAACTTCAACTCTATGCTCATGATGCAGAGCCAAAATCCATCCATATTTTGAATCATTAGAGATTCAAAAGGGGTCCAGTTCTTCTCAACAGGACCAACTTCTGCATCGTTTTCTTCGCCAGCTTCTTCTCTTTTAGAAGCACCACCTTGTGGAGCTTGTTTTCTAGCCACCAACCAGCCATTTGGAGTATGCATTAACCCCTGCTTGTTGAGATGTTCGATAGAAATGAGGTTGGTGATTTCAGTTGTATTGTCCACAATCTCATCAGAGACATCAATCCCAAAAAGAGTCTATAAACCTTGAGACCAATACAAAACAAGCAACTATTATAAAAAAAACAATACCTTTCTTATTTTTTTTATTCTTCCTTGGGGAAGTTTCAGCTATTGTTGATCCAGTTGCCACTCGGATTCGCTCCGCCTTACAGCCTTGCTTCCCATTGTAATTGCCCACTGGGGGCGAGGGAGGAATGTAATGACTCTAAACCTTCCATCATTCGGGTCGCCCTTTTTTTCAGTGCAACACAGAAAACGCCCTCTTTTTGTCATCCTAAGAAGCCTCTTAGACTTCATCATGCTCTCCTCAAGGACTAGAACCTAATTCATTTGAGTTCCAGTCTTCATGTCATGCACTAGTTGCAAATCATCATATGTGATTTGGGCATGATTTATGGACTAGGGGTGAGGATATAAGTGATGATATAGTGCAGCGATCTATCTTCCCCTATCATATTTCCAACCCCCAACTTGGTCTTCAATCTGGCTTGAGGATCCAACAACATCCCTCTATATGTGTCAATTTTGGAGTACCCTCCAACCTCTTCTTCAAATCTCCTTACTCCTTCATAAGAGAAACCAACGACACATTCCAAATTATGTTATCTATCTCTATGACAACTCCTTTCACTTGGGAACCAAGAATACCATTCATGCTAGCCTTGGTGTTAAGACTCTCGGCAAGCATACCGATTTGTCGTTGTAAGTTACAAAATTTTATAAAGATCGTCTCCACAAGGACTTGAGCTACTCAGTTAATCCAAAGAAAATTTAACAGTTCAATAGTTATGTACAAGTAGGATGAGCGAAATTTCATTTGTTTAAGAACGTAAAGAAAAATAACTAAACTTAGCGAAAATGAAATATACTTATGAGAAAGTGGGATTGGATTTCATCATTCTTATCCTTAGTATTCAATTAACGTTTACCATGCATAAATCAAGTTCTATCTTTATTGATGTACACTATTTTACCCTGAATCAATCCCTCGCACTCGAGTTCTAAGGAAATCTACAGAATATCAATCACTCGCATATGAAGTAAATACCCCAACATTATAATCGTAATCGTGTGCTATTTGCAATCAGAACGTTATGCCCTATTCTTAGCAACGTAACGTAATGAGTAAAATCATTCAGTTCAAATCCTAAGATTACTTTACAGTCTCACTTAAGATTAAATTCATGAAACTAGTGATCAAGTAGAATCAAGCATTAACGACAAAATGAAATTACCTATAAGGAATAGAAACGATTCATGCATAAATAAATATTAAAAGAGATACGTAGGGATAAGAAGATTACATCCAATCCTTAGAGAAGCTAGCTACTCATTATGGAGAGAACCTCCTCAAGGGAAGATTTGATGAAGTGCCGCATCACTGCTTCTTTCTGGCAGAGTCACCACATTAATCTTCACTTCTCTCACTTCCCTAATCTCCCTACTACTAATATTTAAGCTACTTAACCTAAGAAACAAGCTAAGAAGCAAAGGAAAATGAAAATTGGATGATGAATGCTCCATATTCATGGCCTATTTATGGCTTTCTCCTTTCTACCTGCTTCACTCGCCCAAGCGAGTGTTTTGCCTTGTTTCACTCACCTGGGCGAGCTAATGTCATCTTTTGGGAAATTAAGCTTGCCTGGGCGAGCCAAATACACTGAATTGGTCACCTGGGCGAGTTAGAAACTTAGCCCTGAAGAATGCTTTGGGTCTGGATGGGTTTTGGGCCTGTTTTAGTTGTAACATCTCCCATGTTTACTTTTTAAGCCCTTCTTGCTTGCTTTGTTTGTTCGGAAGCTTCAGAATTCTTCAAACCTATCAAAATGCAAAATAAGATTGGACAAATCTTCAAAAATATGAAAACAACATTCATCTAAGTACTAAATACAAACTAACTAGGTTTTAGGGCAAGTTCATAGATAAATTTAGTGAAACCCAAAGATAAATGCCTTCATTTGAAATATGATTTTAACTGAAATATGGCACTTATCACTTGGCTGAGGTGTAAAACACTTTCACCAACTCAGGGTAGAAAGTACCCTTCATCTCAAGAAACTTCTTTAGTCTTGGATCATCCAACATGGCAAGGAATTGAAATCCCTCACGCACAAACCAGTTAAGTTCAAGATATTTTGGGGGCATGACCAGTTTGTTTGCATGAAATTGCATGTAGTTATTTTTATCCACTTCAGATGTGAACTAGGTATTGACCCTGTTCACTGCAGCATTTGAGGATTCTCCAGCTTTCCTCTTGCTGGTTTTGGTTCTTTTAGGGGCAGACATGATGTGTATTGGTTGAATAAAGGAATGGGCAGAGGTTTGGGTTAAGAGAGAGAGAGAGACAGAACACAAGAATTTGCTCAGATTGCTTAAGAGAGAGAGAGATTTGAAAGTTTCAACCTTTGAAAGCTTGAATTTATAGAGATTTTATGAAGTTTAAATTTGAATTTTAAAAACTTGGGAACAACTATTTCGTGTTCCAAGAATGTCTGGGTTCACTGAACCAAATTTCAAATTTGAAATTAAAAATCAGATTTTCAGTTACGATTTTTGAAAATTGTGCAGTTTTGCAGAAACACCATAGATAATCGATTACATAAGCTCGGTAATCGATTATACCAGAGGATTTTATCTTTTAAAACAGCTTTGTGCAACAAGTAATCAATTAATCCAACATGGTAATCAATTACTCCAGTGAGTTTTGAACTTTTAAACAGCTCTCAAGTCTTAAGTAATCGATTAAAATACAGGGTAACCGATTACTCCAAAGAGAATTTATTTCAGAAATAGCTTTATGCAGCAGGTAATCGATTAATACAATGTGTAATTGATTACACTAGAGAATATTTGTTTCTAGATAACATTTAAACACCAATTAATCGATTAATTCGTTAAGGTAATCGATTACTGCAGAAAAGTTTTGACTCTAAATTGTCTTTAAGCCATAAATAATCGATTAATAGGTGTAGTAATTGATTAAACCAATCAATTATGCAACCTGAACAATGTTTTTCCATCAGATTTTGAATTTTAATCATTTGTGATGCATGGTCAATTTTGATAGCATATCATATAGTCAAACAAATCATAGGCATGCTATCATATATTAGATTCATCAAGAATTCCTAGCATGTTCCTAAGATCATAGAATCTATCTCTAGATAAGGGTTTGGTAAAAATATCATTCAATTGATTGTTTGTTTCAATATACTCAATTTTGAGATTACCCTTTTGAATATGATTTCTAAGGAAGTTGTGTCTAATCTCTATGTGTTTTGTCCTTGAGTGCGTGACTGGATTTTTTGATAGGTTTATTTCACTTGTGTTATCACACAGCAGGGGAATTTCTTTCAACTCTACACCAAAATCTTGGATTTGTTGCTTAAGCCACAAACTTTGTGCACAACAACTTCCAGCTGCTATGTATTCAGCTTTTGCTGTTGAAAGAGCAACACATGATTGCTTCTTGCAATCCCATGAAATCAATGAGATTCCTAACAAGTGGCATGTTCCACTGGTGCTTTTCCTATCAAGTTAGCATCCTGCAAAATCAGAATCTGAATAGCCAATTAAATTCAGTGATGCACCTTTTGGATACCAAATACCAACTTTTATGGTTGATTTAAGGTATTTGATGATTCTTTTGACAGTAGTGAGGTGTGACTCCTTAGGATTAGCTTGATATCTACCACATAAATACACACTCAACATTATATCTGGTCTACTTGTTGTCAAGTATAGTAGTGGTCATATCATTCCTCTATACTTTGACTCATCAACCTTCTTGCCCTTTTCATCTAAATCAAGATAAGTTGAAACTGTCATAGGAGTACAACATCTTTGCTTTTCTCCATGTCAAATTTCTTTATCAATTCATTACAGTATTTTGATTGACTGAGAAATGTCCCATTTTTCTATTACTTCACTTGAAGACCAAGGAAGAATGTTAATTCTCCCATCATAGACATCTCAAATTCATTTTGCATAGAGATAGAGAATTCTTTGCACAGGGAGTGGTTAGTTGAACCAAAAATGAT
>PYAF01000623.1:57906-69755 GCA_007407185.1 Glycine tomentella
GATGAACAATTTTTTGTCCACTTGTCATCTTATGAATGATTGGCTTAGTAAAAAGCTGCTCAACTTTCATACCAGAACCTTAGAGCTTGCTTTAATACATAAAGAGATTTATTTAGTTTAAAAACATGGCTTGGATATTTAAAATCAACAAATCCTTGAGGTTGATCAACATAGATTTCCTCCTCAATATATCCATTAAGAAAAACACTTTTTACATCCATTTGAAATAGTTTAAAATCCATTAAACTTGCATATTCAAGTGGTAATCTAATGACTTCTAACCTTGCTACTGGAGCATAGGTTTCCTCTAGTCAATATCTTCCTCTTGGTTGTAACCTTTTGCAACCAATCTAGCTTTATTTCTGACTATGATGCCACTTTCATCAAGTTTGTTCCTAAAAACTCACTTGGTGTCAATAGGCTTGTGAGAAGAAGATTTAGGAACAAGTTCCCAAACTTCATTTCTCTTGAACTGATTAAGTTCATCATGCATGGCAAGCATCCAATGTTCATCAAGTAAAGCTTGGTCAATGTTCTTAGGTTCAATTTGAGAAACAAAAGTCATATTACAACATAGATTTCTTAGTGAAGATCTAGTAGATACTCCTTAGTAATTTCAGCAATTACGTTGTCAAGGGAGAGATCTCTTGTAGTTCTCCAATCCTTAGGCTTTTGGATAGATGTTGATTGTTCCATTTCTACATTTGGTTCTTCTTTTTCCTTTTCATTTGATCCACTGAGTTATACGTACTCTTCTAAAGGAACTACATCATTTTCACACTTCTTTTCCTCTTTAGAGGAGTTAGATTCATCACAAATAACATGAACTGATTCTTCCATGCATAAAGTTCTTTTATTGAAGACTTTATATTCTTTGCTTTGTAATGAATATCCAAGAAATATGGCTTCATTAGCCTTAGCATCATACTTGCCATGTGATTCCTTACTATTATACAAAACAAAACACTTACAACTAAATGCTCTTAAGTGAGAGATGTTTGGTTTTCTACCTTTATATAATTCATAAGGAGTTTTCTTTAAAATAGGACTTATAAGTAATCTATTCAAAGTATAGCAAACTGTACTCACAACATCAGCCCAAAAATGTTTAGGCAAATTTGTCTCATTAAGAAGAGTTCTGGCACCTTCTTCAAGGGATCTATTTTTCCTCTCCACAACACCATTTTGCTAAGGTGTTCTTAGAGATGAAAAATTATGGTTGATTCCATTTTCTTCACAGAATTTTTCAAAATGCTCATTTTGGAATTCACAATCATGATCACTTCTTATTGAGATAATTTTTCTTCCCTTTTCATTTTGAACAAGCTTGGCTAATTTTCTGAAGGCAATGAAAGCATCACTCTTGGATCTTAAAAACAAAGTCCATGTGAATCTAGAATATTCATCAACTATTACAAGCCCATAGAAATTACCTCCTAAGCTCATAGTTCTAGAAAGATCAAACAAATCCATATGAAGCAATTCAAGGGGTCTTGAGGTAGAAACAACATTTTTATTTGAAAAGAAATCTTGGTTTGTTTCCCCTTTTGACAAGCATCACATAGTTTGTCCTTTTCAAACTTTAGTTTAGGTAATCCAATGATGAAGTCTTTTCTAATAAGCTTGTTCATGTGATGCATGTTAATGTGACTAGCTCTCCTATGCCATAGCCAAGATTCATCAACTTTACTTACTAGACAATTAGTGTTGTGAATGAATGCATGTTCTATATAGAGTAGGCAGATATTACCTTTTCTTTTACCTACATGGATAACCTCACCAGTTTGACCATCATATATCAAACAATAAAGGAAACCTTGAATCCTTTATCACATAGTTGACTTATACTTAAGAGATTTTGCTTTAAACCTTTCACATAAAGAATATTTTTGATCTTGGTTTTCAGGTTGTCTCCTATATTTCCTTCACCAAATATCTTTCCTTTGTTGTTGTCACCAAAAGTGACAAATCCTCCATCCTTCAAAGTCATATTTGTAAGCATGGACAAGTCACATGTTATATGTCTAGAACATCCACTGTCTAAGTACCATAATGATGATTTTGCTTTATGACATACCTGCAGCAATCAAATTAAGTGGCAAAGAAAGGTACCCAATTGAGGTTAGATCCATAAGGGTTAGCTATTTTCTTCTTTTTATTTGGAACCCAAATGCAGTCTCCATTAGGCACATGGAACCTTCTAGCATAGCACTTATGAGAATTGTGACCTTTCTTCATGCAATAATTGCAAGTTATAGATTTTGATGCTTTTTCAAAAGGAGTCATTTGATTATTCTTTGTTTTTGAAAAGCCTCTTTAATTCTTCTGTGTTGGTGGCACAAACTTGGTTTTTCCAAAAGGTTTTGCTCCATGTTTGTAGCCCAAACTAAAAGTGTCTCCAACATACTTTTGTACACTTAGTATTTGATTTAAACTGCATTTTCCTCTATAAAGCATTTTCAAAAGATCAACCAAATAAGAATTTTTAGAAAGCAATAACATATACTTTTCACCTTGACTCCTTTTGAAGTCATTAAACTCTTCTTGTAAAGCTTTGCATTTATCTAAATTTGAAGAGGAAGAAGCACACACACACCCATTGACTTTGTAGTTTGAAAGAAGTTTTTCATTTTCTTCTTTCAACTTACAAAGTTCAGCAAGTTTAGTGGTATCCATTTAAGGTTACCTTTAAGCTTATTATTGGAGATTGAAAGCTTTTGAACCTCTTAATGCATATCATGGAAAACATCAACAAGTTGATCAAATTCAGGATTTACTTCTATTTCGACACTTAAGATTTCTTCATTTTCATCAACTATTGATGTTAGACATACATTTGCTTCTTCAGCTTCACTTAATGATTCAGAAGTTGTTGAGGCATCGTCTTTCCAATGCTATGTAGGCTTTCTTTGGCTTTCCTTTTTTCTTTGCCTTCTTTTCAGCTAATTGCTTCTTAAAGAAAATAGAACATTCAGATTTCATGTGGCCTTGCTTACCACATTCGAAGCAGGTGAAGTTGGTGTTGTTGTCACTCTTTTTGTTATTGTTGTTGTTGAACTTTGTGAACTTTCTGTTCTTGTTTTGTCTCATGAACTTGCTGAATCTTTTGACTATTAGGTTCAGATTCTCATCACCATCTTCTTCACTTAATCCTCTTCTTTTTCCACATTAGAGGATGCAACTTTCAAGGTTATACTTTTGTGTTTCTTATCTGCATCTTATGCATGTGTTAGTTGAGACATTTCTAATTTATACTTAAGAAGCTTACCAAATAATGCAGCCATGGAATCTTGGATAGATCTTTTGATTCCTTGATTTCTGTCACCTTTGATTGCCATGGTCTTGTTAGACACTTCAAGATTTTGATGTTTAACTCTTTAGCATCAAATATCTTCCCTAGACCAAGAAGATGATTTACAATGTGAGTAAATCTTGTTTGGAGCTGAGTGAAAGATAGGGCCTTGAAGCCCGAAGGCATGTGAGAAGAAAAACAAAAATTTTTCAAAGCAGAAACACACATATCACTCAAGAATCATTCTTTAGGACATTGATGTTACCTTGTTTATATTCGAAATTGATGATCAAGAATAGGCTTGAAGATACAAGTCCTCTAATGTTGATCCACACCACTTCTTGTCAAGACTCAAGAACACTTCTTGAATGCCACCAACAAACACCAAAGGAGGCAAGCTAGGCGCACCAATGGAGAGGAAGAAGGTTAGGTTTTAAAGTGTTTTACTTATCTAAGAGACTCACCAATAGATGATATTGGTGGCTGAATTTTCAGTCAAAACTGACACAAAGGGGCACGTGAAAAGGAGGAAGATAGATGGGATTTTTCTCAAAAACCATTATTTTCGAACTATGATCACAAGAGTATATTTATAGAAGAGTTTTAGGTCAAATTTTTAACCATAAAATTCTGATCATTAAGCATCTCACACATGAAGAAAAGATAGAGTTGTTGTATTTCAAAAATTGCCAACAACCTCCTATCTTATCTTCTTAAGACCAAGTCAATTACTTGGAATTTATTTTGCCAAATAATAATCAAATATCCAGCCATATGATAAGCCTCTAATCAGCCCTCAAACTTCTTCCTAAAATCTAGGATATGATTATGATAAGATGCTAGTTGAATTCAAATTCAAATCTAGCTCTTATCTTCTCCTTTTGATATGAAACTATCTACTATAATTAATTCATATTTAAATTCAAATATTTAAATTCAAAATTTAAATTATCAAATTTAAATAGCAGATAATTAATTTAACTATTTAAATTAATTAATAATGTCTTGGACTATCCAAGCCCATTAACTCCATTCATGCGCCCCTTTCTCTTTAAGATAAGTTTCTAAACTCTTTCTTGGGCCAACAACCATTATTAGGTCCAAAACCTTTAATGCTATAATGTCATGACAATAAAGTGTTAGTGTGTGACCCATTAGGCCCAACATAGCTACTGACATAAATGAGTTGGGGCCCAACAAGGCCTCTACCCATTTAATAACAACACAAAGCACTAGCAATGCTTTGTTGTCCCAGAACTAGTTAGGTAAATGACAAGATCATCCTATTAAATCTATTTGGTTTCCGTATGTATTTCCTTTCATCTCGGTTACCTTCCCATAAAACCTAGGGTAAGGAAACGTATCAGTCCTTGCGGTATAAGGTAAGCTTTAATACGAAATAGGGAATCTCCAATTTTACTGACTCTAAAGGCAAATCATCTCATGATTTCTTTTACTATGCATGATTCCTGAGTCCCGTAAATGTCATCCCAATTTCTCCGGTTTACAGATAACCTAATCTCTCACAGAGATTTGATAAATTCCTTCAGCTAGTCACCCTAGACTCATGTTCTTTCAGGACATGCCCAAAGGTATACCTATGTGTCTCCATGTTTCAGGCAGACGAGATATACAATCAAAGCATGTCTTCTAGAACACAATCTAGGTGAAAACTTCTGGTCTAAGGAAAGACACACCCAAATAATAAGAGACTTCTCTAATGATACTATCTGTGAGATTTCCTCATAGAGTCTCTTTGTGGGTCTGTTCAGTGTGAGTTATACCCTTATAGGTCCACCCACGACTTTAGCTAAGACATCTCCATGTCTGTAGCTCATGAGGTCTTTACCTTGTATCTGCATATAAGTAGATAAGCCGTGTTAGTCTTACCCGAGATCACTGATCCCCATTCTCAGTGTCTCTAGACTAGGAACTTAAATTTAGGAGTAGCCATCTGGTATCCATGAATCCTCATGATCGTGATCCCATCACTGATATTCAAGAGATACCTATTCTATTCCAAGGGTTTTATCCAGTTACTCAAATATTAATAATAATATCGAGACAAAATATGAAACAAGATAAAGAGCGCCTATAATTTATTCATGACAATATGAAAAGTACATGTACGTCCAAATCTAATGAAAATATTGTCTCTAGGACATCCATATACTAACACTGAGATATTTTTTTGTGGTGTTCATCTTGAACATTTCATACTCATGAATCAAGGCATGCTTCCTTGATCTTCTGACTTCATCTGTCCTTTCATGAGTGACTTCCAACATCTCCCACATCTCCTTTGCACTTTTACACCTAACAGTTCTAAAGAATTCATCAGAAGAAAGTGCAAAAGTAATCATGTTCTTAGCTTTACAATCATATTGAACAACTCTATTTTCTGCATCTGTCATCTCATCTCATTCTTTAGGAATCATATCATTACCAAAAGTTTCAATAGGAACCAAAGGACCCTTTTCTATTGCATTCCATGCACCAGGGTCATTTGATTGGATGAATATTTGCATTCTATTTTTTCAAAAACTGAAATGCTCTCCTTCAAACATCGGAGGACAATTGAGGGAGACACCCTCTTTGGAGGTAATCTGTGTAAAATATGGGAACACTTCACACTTAACCAAGAGGAGGGGGTGAATTGGTTAGGTTTGGTAATTCAAAATTTTCTTGAACAAAATCAGAGTTTTTCCCTTTTGGATCTTTATCACTTTTGAAACCAAGAACCTTTATTCAATCTAATGCTCAACCCAAGATATGTAAAATAAGGGAACACTTCACACTTAACCAAGAGGGGGGGTGAATTGGTTAGCCTTGGTAGATTTAAAAATTTCTTTCTTAATCAAAAATCAGAGTAGTCTTGCCCTTTGGATCTTTATCACAAATCAATAAAGAAACTTTATTCAAACTCAATCCAAGACTTGTAATGCCTCAACAAACAAATTAAACTACAGTAATCACAACAAGAATTAACAAATATGCAGTAAATGAGAGAGCACAAGATTTATACTGGTTCACCTCAAACACTATGAGGCTACATCCAGTTTCTTCTACTCAACACTAGAGTAGAGTTCCACTACATCAAAATATTCTTACAAGCAAAAATTACAAGCCTCTCTTTATCAACCCTAGATAAAGTTCAGAAGTCTAAAAACCTATTAGACCCTTAGAGACCAAAACCCACACTGAGAACACTACTCAGCTGTCCTTAGAGAAACACTATCTCTACACTTGCAAGAAAAACAAAATACAATGGAACAAACACACAAGAATACAAACAGACAATTTACACCATCAAAGAGTAAGGAAAGAATTCACCTGATGATCCAAGAATCATATGCAAAGTGAAGAATATACCAGGTTGAATGAATTACAACATGCAGAATCAATGCCCTTTCCTTAGACTTTGAAAAGATTTATCTTGCTTCACTAAACTTAATGACCCATAATGGTTTGAATGGAAGCAAGAACCTTAGAACCACAAAGAATGCCTTTATGACTTGTTGCAAAGCTCTCAGAACGTTTTGTGCTCAAAAATCAATTTCTGTTTCGTTAAAAAATATCACACAAGGCAAGGTTCTATTTATATAAAAAGGCTGTAACAGAAATAATCGATTAATCCAGCTCCTGTAATCGATTAATTAGCAAATGTAATCGATTACATACGCTCCCGTAATCGATTAAAGTATTCCAAATAAGTTCTGGGTTACAGCAACGACATATTTAATCGATTATCCCGATGTGTAATCGATTAAATCAGAATTTGTAAAATCCAGGTTTTGTGAAGTGTAATCGATTACAAAATATGATAATCGATTAAGACAGAAATGCATAAACCATGATTGAACTATGTAATCGATTACAATCAAATGGTAATCGATTAAGACAGAGTGATCTTTATTTCAAAATAGCTCGATAATCGATTACAAGAAAATGGTAATCGATTAAACCAGTCACTTGTTTAAAACTGCATGAATGCAATAGTGAAATAATCAATTAAAACGATGACATAATCGATTAATTTGTTCTAACTCATTTCCAGAAAATCTGAAGAACAATGTAATCGATTATCTAAGTTTGGTAATCGATTAAAAACACTTAGAACTATTTTTCCAAAAAGCTTGACTCATTTTTTTAAGTTCCAAATCAATTGCTTAAGCTTTTATGATGTAATGCATGAATGATTATCAATGGTATGCATATAAGAGCTTGGATCGTCAGAAGGCTTCCTTTCCTTTTACATTGAATCACAATTTTGATCTTCAAGCCTTCAAGCCTTCAAGCCTTCAAGCATGTTGAAAGCCAAAACCTTTCCAAGTCTTTACAGATTTCTAATCTTCAAAAGCTCCCCCTTAGTTCAGCAATCTTCCAAATCAACAAGATATGCAATAGCTCAAGAACTTTGTTGATAACTAAAACTCACAGTCAAGAATAACAAAATATAATCAATATAAAGAATATAAACAACTCACAAAGATTTATATTGGTTCACTTCAAACACTATGAAGCTACATCTAGTTTTCTTCCACTCAACACTAGAATGGAGTTCTACCATTGCAAATTTCAGTTCTTACAAGTTATTACAAAGTCTCTCTTTATCAACCCTAGATAAAGTTCAGAAATCTAAAACACTATTAGATTCTTAGAGACAACCCACTGAGAACACTACTCAACAAATCCCTAGAGAAACTCTATCTCTAGATTACAAGCAAGAAACCCATTTACAATAGACAAACAAACTCAGAATTCAAAACAGAATTACAACTTCAAAGATTAAGGAAAGAAGTCACCTGATGATCCAATAAATAATATGCATATGAATGATTTCACCAGGTTGAAGAATGAATACAAACTCAGAACATCATTTTCCTCAAGCTTTGAAAAAGAATTTCTTGCTTCACTAATCACTTAACAACCCATAAGAATTTTGTGAATGCAAGAACTCAATGAACCCAAAAAAACCACTAAAAGAATGTTTAGAAAGCCTTAGAATGCTCAGAATACGAATTGATCAAGTTTTTTAAAACAAGCTGAGTGAGGGTTCTATTTATAACAAGCTTTTCTAACCGTTAGTAATCGATTAAACGCGCTCAATAATCGATTATTTCACTTATGTAATCGATTAAACCAAGCAAGTAATTGATTAAAGGGTTCTATAAAAATCTGGGTTCAAGTAACGAATAGAATAATCAATTATTTCGATACGTAATCGATTAAAACAGGAAGCTTTATAACTATGAATTAGACTATGTAATCGATTACATATTCTGGTAATCGATTAATGCAGCAAGCTTCATAATCATGAAATGGGCAGAGTAATCAATTACAAATTCTGGTAATCGATTAAAAGAACCAAGATGTTTTAAGCATAGGCATATGATGTAATCGATTACAATATTTGGTAATAAATTAAGACAGAGAGATGGTATTTCCTGGTAAGCCTATGTAATCGATTACAGCTTAATGGTAATCGATTAAAATTATCAACAAAGCAGTTTATATGTAAGCTAAAATAGATTAATCAATTAAACTAACATGTAATCGATTACATTGTTCTTGAAAAGTTTTCCAGAAGCACTAAGAACAATATAATCAATTATTACGAATAAGTAATCGATTAAATCAGTAGAAAATATATTTTTCCAAAAACCTTATGTTTTAACTATTAGACTTAAGCATTTTATCAAGGCATTGTGAATTCTAATCATTTAAACCAATTTAATGAATGAATGATGTGAATGCAATATTCTTGGATCACCAGAAATGCTTTTTCCTTTTACATTTAATCACACATATTACTTCAATACTTCAAGGCATGTTGAAAGCTAAAACCAGCTTTGATCCTTTGTCCATTCTTCAAGTAATTCCATTGAATCCAACAATCTGTGTGGTATTCATTCTCTTTTTTTAAAAAAAGATAGTGATCTTGAATAACACTCAAGAACATGCTCTAATACCAATTGAAAACAATATGAACACACAGAATAACTAAGAAGGGGTGAATCAGTTAATACTTGGCCTTTTAAAAATCTTTAAAGAATCAAAGTTATAAGATCATATCACAATTTGATCAAGAATGCTTCAATCAATCAAATCACTCAGCTCAAGAAAGTAATTACTAAAACCTTCACTTGTTGAGTAATAAAGATTTCATCAAAGAACCATAGATTAAGATAGCTAGAAAAGATTAAAGAAAGTAATCAACACAAGAACTTATACTGGTCCACTTCTTAACAAGAGACGCTACATCCAGTTTCTTTTAACCAAAATTTAATTAGAGTTCCACTATTCACAAAATTCAGTTCTTACAGGCTTACAACAATCACCCTGAATCAACCCTAGATCAAGAACAGAAATCTAAAACCTTTTTAGACTCTTAGTGATCAAGACATAGAGACCCCTTTTCTACTCTTCCCTCTAGAGAACCCTACTCTAGACAAGTTTTAAGAATTCAATATTAATAGCAACAAACACTTGGAAAATTCTAAAAATGAATTTACAAACAAAGTTAATGGAGAGAGACAACCTGATGATCAAATGAATATGGTTTATCAATCAGGTTTGAAATGAAAACAAGTTTCAGAGCTTCCTCTCCAAATACTTCTTTAAAATCATGCCCAGGAAGAAATCATTCAATGCAACATGAAGATTTAGAATTTGTGGGACAGGAACTTTAGAACTCAGAATATCCTTTCCCACTTCAGATAAAAATATTTTTTTGTTTTTATATTTTAAACTACCTAAAACTAAACTAATTAAAATAGAAAATAAAAGATATATTTTTCTAGAGAGATTAATGTGCTGAAAATTTAATAATAGAAATTAAAAGAAAAGTTAAGAAGTTACTTGTTGATGCGATAATAATTGTAGACAAAAATAATAACGTTGAGATACTGAGATTGTACTAGGAATCCCCTTATTTGTTGCAATTCCTCACACTTCTATATCGTTATATTGTTCATCTTCAATTCATTAATGTATTATATCCCTGATCCCTTAGGTGATAGACCCTAAATCACTAGCCTTGATTCTTAATTCCTTAGCAAACCAACACAAGCAATCAACATTATCGTTTAAGAATTAGCGAGACTTAACCAAGATTATTCTATCCCTAGAGATAATCCCAATTAAGTATCTGATTCAGTTAGGGTTTCAAAAGGGACTCGCCAAAGTGCACGTCAATTCCTGAAATAATCTATGAGGTATGCAGGCTCAAAAAGCATTAAGTATAGAAGGTGAATAATTTAATAGAGGCAAATAATCTCCTTAATTTACAAAATAATATAATTTATACAAGAAAATTATCTCTTTAGTTGATATAATATGTTTTAATCGTTGCAATTAACTTCCAAGTGATTTTCTTCATTTATCTTTGAGCTATATTTGCATAATTATTTCTCTTTTGAATTAATTCAATTTTTGGACGCACTGTCTGGCGCACTCCTCACTGAAGCGAGATATCTTTTGTAAAATTTCATCTTCTCCTTTATTTGACATGGCTTGAGAGGCCTATACCTTGCTTGGGCAAGACTACCTTGTAAAATTGCCCTATTTCTCTGTAAAAAGTCACAAAATCATATCAAAAACTTCTAAAATCATAATTCCTATCTAAAATATATTAAAAATTAAAAACATAACGAATTTGATTAAAAAGAAGGCCTAAAGTATATTGAAGTATCAAATAAAATCTCAAATTGCATATGAAAATACAGTAAATTTGACATTTTTCACCTCATCTACTATACCCTTAAGGTACCTAAATATTCATTTAATTGCTTGCCCATGTTTCTTCCAGGTTTACCTATTACCTACTCACTACAACAATAATTGTTAGATACAAGGGAAGCTAGGATGGATCAAGATGTTAAGGCTCTTAGACAAGGAAGTGTTTTAGCTTTTACATGCCATTCAATTGAAGGCATATGTAATCTTTAAATGTCAAAGTGTTTCATCCTATGATCCATTTCATTGCATAAACATCATTCATTGGCTTGCATTCATGGTTTTCATAAAAGCATATGTTTTGTGAAAAAGCTTTAAGTTTTCATGATTGCATAAAAGTCAAGTGTTCAAGGTTTAAGTTTTGGAAAAACTATTTCGCACTGCTTTAATCGATTACCCGTATAAGGTAATCTATTACTTAAGCTTTGATGAACATTTTAATCAATTACATCAATATTGTAATCGATAACACTGCACAAATCACAAAACAAGTCTTCCTGTGATAATTGATTACGATATGGTGGTAATCGATTACTTGACACATTTTTGAAACAATATTTCCTGTGTTAATCGATTACTTTGCTCATGAATATTTTCTAAAAAGTTGAAGAACACTTTAATCGATTAAATATGTTATTAATCAATAACATAAGTTAAATTATTCAATTACATTGACGATTTAATCGATTACATTCAGTTACAACAGTTTTCTATAAAAAGTTGTTGGGTCTTTTGAAATAAACAGAAATAACACAATGAAAATTTCATAGATTTTCAAAAGATTTATGAAGTGAGAAGAGATACTTTGAGTCACTGAGCT
>PYAF01000623.1:83693-100127 GCA_007407185.1 Glycine tomentella
AATAGATATAAATTAAAGAGAAGTACTAATATAACACTTTCTTTAATATTGTAAATTTCATTAGAGAAAAATTTAAGACTTTCCCAGTTATTATTAGGGTGTGTTTGATATTTCAAAGTATAAGACAAAGAGAACAACACATGATAAATACTTGAGTTATATAACAATTTTTTATCATGTACATAGTTTGATGAATAATTGACAAAATAAATAAAATAATATAAAATTTATTAAAATATCTTTTTTGATATGAATTATCTTAATATAATTTACATAATATGATAAGGTTGTTGCAACTAGCATATAACTAGTGAGAAATAAGAGATGTGAGTCTATGTGTGCCTTTTGAATCCTTTGTATCCGAGAGAAAAAGTTGTCTTATTGTTTTGTTTTCTAAGTAACACGAAATTGAGTTTTTGTCTTGTCGTCATCTATTTAATTAATTTGTGATGCCCCATAACTTTTTTCAAATATAACGTGGAACAAAATATGTTTTGCCAACACCATAAATTTTAGGAAATCAAACGGATTCTTAGTCAAAATAAAATAAGATTAGCAAAATTAGAACACATGCATTGTTTATATTTTTTAGGCTAAATTGTAATTTTGGTCACACTAATTTTCTAAATTCATGATTTTGGTCCCCAGATTTTTAGTTATAATATTTGGTCCCACTAGTTTTGTAACTAGCGATTTTGGTTCATCTATTACATTATCAACTAATAATTATTATCAATAGAGTTATAAGGTTAATTATAAACTATTTTATTTTACCAAAGTTAATTATAAATGAATTAAAAACTATTAATATTTAAAAACTTAATGTATAATTAACTTAATAACTCTACTAGTCATAACCATTAATTAATAATCTAACAGGTGAATCAAAATCATTAATTTATAAAATTAGAGAGACCAAATGCTAAAATTAAAAATCAAGGAGATTGAAATCGTTGATTCAAAAAGTTAAAGGGACCAAAATTATAATGGTAGTTAAACAAGACTTAATGTCGACCGAAACATACCTGAGAAAAGGTAGTTAAACAAGACCTAATGGAGTGGGAAATAGATTGTTAAACAGTGCGTCTTATGTTGGAGTGGAGAAACGCTATAAGCTTAGTGGAAGGTTAAACCCATTAGTATCTCTATGTTCCAGTCGTTCCTTTTTTTTAGTTCTTTTCCTCTTCATTTCTCCCCTCCTCCTTTCACCCTTCTTTCATTTTAGCTTTTTTTTTTCCTTTATTTTGTCTTATTTACCCTTTTTTCTTCCCCTCTCCCTTTCTCTATTTTTGTGTTATTTTCGATCTATCATTGGGTTCATCTACCCTGTTGATATTGAAGTTGGCCTTGAAACCCATTAAAAAAGTATAAAAATAGTAAACTCAAACATGCTCCATTGAGTCTAAAATGAAATGCATAAAAAAAAAATTAATTCACCTTTTGTATTAGACATTTCTGAAAACTTCTTTGTAAACCACATTGAATATTTTTGTACACTCTTTATATTCATTGTCAGTTATCAAAATCTTCAATCACTTTCTAGATGTAACTCATGATATTACAATGTATAATTAACCATGACAAAAAACTAATTGTGGAAGAAATACTCTAACATGCTTCAAATATTGGCCTTGACTTTTGTTAATAGTCATCGTAAATGAAACAGGTAAAGGAAATTGCCTTCTTTGAAATTTGAAAGGGATTCTAAGATCTGAAGGAGTTAATAATGACAGCCTAGGTATATAAATCTTCAAACCCAATTTATTTCCAGATATGACTTATCCTTCAAGAACAAATTTGCTCATTTTTGTAATGATGAGTCTAGTACTATTGCACAATCCAACAGATTGCTTAGTGTTTCTTATTGACATAATTGGTACTCCTACTTTAAGTTTCAATTGATAATTAGGTATACCTGCAGTAGTATTTGTAACACCTTGAAATTTCGATAAATGAAAATATATGTTTGATGTATTTCTTGTGTTATTTGATTATTTGATTAGCTTAGATTAGTTGAAGTATTGTGTAAATTATCCTTGTGTAATTGTATGGTGTGGATGTTAGGTTATGTGAAGTTTGTTTGATCTATGTTTGAAATGTGTGATTTCAAGTTTTACCCAAAACCTATTTCGGTAAAACTTTGATCTTGGACTCGTTAACCGTTGGATTGCCTTCAAATTTTGACTGTAAGTTCTCAACACACTTATGCATAGTTTGACCATTCGAATTTTCCAAATAACAACATTTTAAGTCCTGCTTAGCACAACCAGTGCGCTTAGCTCAATTCCAGAAAGAGAAATAATTGTACTAAGCGAGTAGAGCTCACTAAGCGAGATCTGCAGCTTATAAATACGTCCATGAGCACCAAAAAATGCATTTTTAACCCCCCCCTCTCTCTAAAACATCACCCAAGCCTCCAATCCACCTCCTCCACCACCCACAACCACCGGTGACCGCCACTAGCCGTCGTTGCTTGTCGTCAGACCACCGCACAGAGATTAACACTTTAATCAGAGCGGAATCTCCAAAACTCAACTCAGGATTCGGTAGAGAACGAAGCGTTCAATCCTCTTTTCTTGGTTTCTTTGAGGTAACCATGGTTTCCTTGTCTTCTCCTAGTTAGTTTGAACCTCTTAGTATTTTTTTTGTAATTTAGGTACAGTTATTGGGTGTTTTTACACATCCTTTGAAATATCTTTGAAAATGAGACATTGTAAAAGTTTCCTTTTTATAATATTGATATCATTTTGTGACCTTCATTGAGCCCCAATCACATTGGTGTGATCAGAATTTCAAAATGACATATTTTTTATGTGGACTCCCAAAACATCATTTTAGCTCCTTTTAAATGTGAGTGGGTATTTGACCCCAAATATTAATATTAACCTTGTCTTCAAAATCCATACTAAATTATCTTCGATTTGGTATATAGAGCTCTGTGTTTGGACCAAAGGACATGAAGTTGAGAGATCTCAAAATGAGCTACAAGGAGCTAACAGAGGGATATAGATGGGTGATGGGATTGTATTGTTTGTTTACAACTTTTGATACCATAGTTAGGGTCAGGAAACCCAATTATGGAGATGTATGTTTGTCCCTGTTGTGTGTTGATTTTCAAGAAAAACTATGTGTTAAACTAATGGGATCCGATATATTTGTTATTGATGAATGAAATTGTAATGATGTTGTTGCTGTAATGATTAGATTTTTTTGGGAAAAATCTTAATTACAAAGGAGACTCTACCTAAAATTTTATAATCTATTCTCCTATTTACTTCTTTATTAAATTTTAAATGGGCATGAGTTTGTTTTGTATATTATAGTTCTCTTTAATTTAGAATTTTCCTAAAATAATAGTCTCGTGATATTATGGATTGTGAATGTATGAGATTTGTGTTGTCGGAAGACCTAGGAATGTGAATTACAAGCATGTGTTATATGTATATATGTGGAATGCGATTACTTTTGATGTTGATAATATTGAAATGAAATTATGTTGATGATTATATTAATATGAGATGATGTTGATGATGACATTGAGATGAGATGATGTTGATGATGACATTGATGAGAGATGATTTTGATGTTGATGATGTCATTGTGATGGATGTATGTTGTGTATGTATATGGGGGATGTAGTGACCTATTGGATATCCATGGGAGGGAAGATGCTTGGTTTAAGAATTTTAAGCATCCCTGGAAAGGGAAAGGAATTGTTTAGAATTTTTAACTATTCATGGTCAGTGCATTGATGATGTCTATGTTTCATACTTCATAATTGCATGCAAATAGAATGGTGGCAGTAATGTTATGGATAAAAGATAAGAACATATTATCTTTTAATCAATCAGTTCAAATGTTCAAATCTCCTTTGATATGTTATCATAACCGCCTGAAGATAACCAACAGAAGATAAAATATATGATCGTGTTATCTTCCAGTTATCAATATCTCCGCATATCAAGGAAGAAGATATTAGGCTCAACCGTCTGTTATCAAAGTCCAAGTTAGAACCTTATAAATACAACACGTTCCATGGTGAAAGGTACATATACAATTCTGACTCTCTCTTTCCATACACACAGCACACACCGCACCCCAATTGCTTCGTGTATTGCTGCTGTGATCACTTTCCTCATTAATTTGCTTCAATCTATAAGCTTCTTAAGAGAGAGAGAGCCTGATCCTAAAGAAAATCATCCAACACCACTTGTTGGACATTTCTGTTCTCTCCAAGCAGAACAGTGGCGCCGTCTATGGGGAACGATAAATTTCGAATCCCACTATCTCTCAATGGCTAATACCAAAAGACACCAAAATGCCAGACGTGAAGAACCACCCAGGAATCCGAATCCGGAGAATGTGGTGGTAGAAGACGCATTATCCCACACGGCTTCATCTCGTGCGGGACCTGTAACACATGAGCCGGCCAACACACCACCAGCCGCTCGAGAAAACTCTGAAGCTTCTCAGCGCTTCATTCAGAATGCTCTCCAGTCGTTGTTGGCTCGAATGGAGAATCTGGAGAAGCGTTATGAACTCCAACGCCAGGAAGACATCCAGCGGCTGATTGCCCAGTTAGAGGATCGCGATAACAGGAGGCGAGAAGAGGAACATCAGCAAAATGCCGACAGAACGAGAGAAGAGGAGCGTCGGCAAAATACCGACCACATGGAGGATCATGCAGAGACCGACCAGCCCATGCAGCAACAAGGAGGCAGAGACCAGCGACGTCGGCCCGCACAGCTGGAACCGACCAGAGAGAGCCTGTCGACCATTCCGAGCGGGGAAGAACGTCTCGTTCACAACACGAGGCCCTTTGCTTGTCCTCGGCCACGACACCTGAACACGTCATGGAGGAGAGGCCGACGGGAGAGATCATCCGTCACCCCGGGCAAGACGACGGCACGTACCGAAGGAAGTATAGCCGGGGCCACCAAAATAACAGTCCATTCGTCGACCGCATAGTAAAAGCCCGGTTTTTGGAGGATTTTGACAGTTCCTTCCTGTCCAAGTATGATGGCAGCAAGATCCGCAGGTACATATCGACGAGTTCGATATGCAGATGTGTGTTCGTGGAATTGACGTACCCATCATATCTCAGGTTTTCGCAACCACCTTAACCGGGGCCGCCCAGACCTGGTTCCATTCATTGTCGCCGAGGACCATTCGCAATTTTGAGGATTTCGGTCAGAAGTTCTTGTTGAATTTCGCAACAAGCAAGAAGCAGCCTAAATCCGAGTTCGCTTTGGGAAAAATACGCCAGCAGAACGGGAAGACACTGCAGAGCTACTTGGACTGATTCAAGGAAGCCGCATTGCAGGTCCAGGGACTAGAAGAGAAAGTCCATGTTCACCTCTTGTCAGCCGGGCTGAACGGGTCTTCCCGACTTGCCAAGTCGATTTACAAGGACCCTGTGAAATCCCTAAATGAATTTGGGATCCGATCCAAAAAGTATTTGGAATTGGAGCAGATGGAGATCGCCAACTCGGCTCTGAGGGAAAATAAAAAAACCCTCCTCACCACGGAACCGACGTCCGAAAAATTTCCAGGTCGGACAGTCCAGCCGACATCCATCAAACACACCGGCAGGCCGACCTCTGCGAGGCATCCCCGACACTCGTTCCAGGCCAGGGAGATATGAGCTGAAGTTCGATAGATATGCTCCGTTGAACGCTACGCGAGGTCAAATTTGGAAGGAGGTGGTTTTCACTGAGATGAGGAAAGTCGACCGACCTCCTTCCATAGTGCGGAGAGAAGGGATGGATTACTCTCGGTATTGTGACTTCCACAATGGATCGGGACATACGACCGACCAATGCTGGGAGCTCCGAGATGCCATAGAGAGGTTCGTGCGTGAAGGAAAGTTGCGCCAATATGTAATTCGAACCCAGGGACACCAAGCCAAGAGAAAAGCCCAACAGGAGAATAAACCACGAGACGACAAGAAGAACAAGAAGGATGACGAGTTCCTAGAGCCCGAGTTCGAATGCAACGTCATCACAGGAGGATTGGGAGGAGGAGGCGACACAGCCAATCAGCGGAAAAGGTACCTCAAGGAGGTAATGTCAGTAAGGGATAGGCTGAAGTTCAAGGAAACCGGCGGCGGGAATAGCAAGAAAGACACACCACCGCTGATTTATTTTACCGAGGAAGACTTGAAGGGAGTGGTACCCGGACATGAGGATGGCCTCGTCATAACAGGAACCATTGCCAATTTTCGGGTCAAAAGGATATTTGTCGACAACGGCAGTTCGGCCGATATCATTAACTGGAGCGCCTGCAAGAAGATGAATTTGAAGGAGGAAGATCTGAGGTCGTGCCAAACCATGCTGTACAGTTTCAACGGTGAAGGCACCGGCTTAAAGGGGGCCATTGATCTCCAGCTAACACTGGGGACAAAGGAGGGCTTCAAGTCGGAGAGGGTGACGTTCACCGTCGGTGAATTCCCATCCCCATATAACATCATCTTGGGAAGACCCACACTTCACAAGTGGGACATCCTAATGTCTACCAAGCATCAGAAGATGAAGATGATAGGGCACCTCGGCAAAGTCATCACGATTTGCGGAGATCAGAGAGAATCCCGGCAGTGTTACTACAACACGATCAGGGAAACGGAGGGTGGCCCATCATCCCCACCTCGAATTCGGCAAGGAGAGCAGAGAGGATCCAGGGCCGAGGCTCATCCATCCCGAAAGCCGGTCAATCTAGTAGAACTGGACCTACGGGATGTCGAGGAGTGGAGACCAGAGCCGGTGGACGAGCTTGAAGATGTCCAGATCGGCAGTTCCTCGGAACAGATTACGAAGGTGGGCAAGCAGTGTGACCCAGAAACCAAGGGCAGGTTGGTTCAATGTCTGAGGGAAAATCAGGATGTCTTTGCTTGGAAGGCATCCGAGATACCTGGGATCAAGCCCACCTTCTGTTGCCACAAGTTGGCAATGTATCCCGGCTCTAAGCCTATAGAACAGAAGAATAGAAAGCTTGGCCCGGATAGGAAACAAGCCCTGGCGAAGCATATTGGAGAACTGCTGGAGGCCGGATTTATAAGGGAAATACAATACACGACATGGCTCTCCAACGTGGTCATGGTGAAGAAATCCAACGGGAAGTGGCGGGTTTGTGTCGACTACACAGACATGAACAAAGTCTGTCCCAAAGATTCGTATCCAATGCCGAGCATCGATCAGCTCGTAGATAACTCGGCCAGTTTCCAATTGCTATCATTTATGGATGCTTATTCTGGGTATAACCAGATTCCCATGCATCCGGACGACAGGGAGAAGACAGCATTCCGAGGTATTGACGCCAACTATATGACGTCATGCCTTTCGGTTTGAAAAATACAGGGGCGACTTACCAGCGGATGATGAACAAGGTCTTCTCGGATCAAATCGGGCGCAACATTGAAGTATACATCGACGATATGATCACGAAGACATCAACGGCCAGGGACCACATCCAGGATTTGGAAGAAACCTTCCAGAAACTGCGGCAGCACAACATACGGCTGAACCCACTGAAGTGTGCATTTGGGGTAAAAGCCGGGAAATTCCTGGGTTTCATGCTGACCCACAGGGGAATAGAGGCAAACCCGAATAAATGCAAGGTCGTTTTGGATGTGCAGTTTCCGACCAACAATAAGGAGGTCCAGCAATTGACGGGAAGGATGGCGGCCTTAACCCGTTTCCTTCCAAGGTCCGCTGAGAAGGCCCTCCCTTTCTTCAAGCTATTGAAGAAAGAGGCAAGTATAGGCTGGAACTCGGCATGTGAGGAGGCATTTCAGCAGATCAAGACGTGCCTAGCTTCACCTCCAGTATTGTCAAAGCCCGAGCCGGGAGAAACGCTCATCCTGCACCTCTCGGTCGGTGAAGAAGCCATTAGCGCCGTACTGGTCCGAGAAGTGGGCAAGTCACAGTTGCCGGTATATTTTGTGAGCCGAGCTCTCAAGAACTCGGAGCTGAGATACCAAAAGCTCGAGAAGGTGGCTTTCGCTCTGCTCACCACAGCAAAGAGACTTCGCCCGTACTTTCAGAGCCACACCGTCGTTGTACGAACAAATCAGCCCATCCGACAGGTGTTGCACAAACTGCATTTGGCAGGGAGGATGATGAACTGGCTATTCAGCTATCTGAGTTCAACATTCAATACTAGTCCCGCCATGCCATTAAGTCGCAGGCCTTGGCCGACTTCATAGTAGAACTGACCCCGACATCAGCCGCTCAACAGAAGGATAAGGTGTGGAAGGTCTACGTTGACGGCTCGTCCAATGCAAAGGGAAGTGGAGCCGGGATCATCGTTGAAAACCCCGACGGTGAATCTCTGGAACAATCATTGCAGCTTAATTTTTCGACCTCTAATAATTAAGCGGAATACGAAGCTTTGATTGCAGGGCTAAAGCAGGTCAAGGAGCAGGGAGCATCAAGGGTCAACATTTTTACTGACTCGCAGCTGGTTTTCGCGCAGATCGAGGGCAGATATCAAACCAAAGGCCCTTTACTAGCCAAATATCTGGTTAAAGTAAAGGAGATGATGGCGGATTTTGATGAAGTAGTGGTCGCGCATATTCCAAGGGAGGAGAACGCCCGAGCCGACATCCTATCAAAGTTGGCTAGTACGAAAAGGGCGGGGAACCACAGGACGGTTATACAACAGGAGCTTGCTCAGCCGGTGTGCGTCATGGTCATACTAATCGCCGAGGACTGGAGGAGGCCCATCATTAATTATTTGGAGCAAGGAGTCATCCCAGATGAGGAACTAGAAGCGAAGAAATTGATCCGAGAGGCGGCTATGTATGTAATCCTCGACGGGGAACTATACCGTCGAGGTTTACATACTCCATTATTGTTGTGTCTAAGTTCAGACCAAGCCGAGTATATGCTCTCGGAAATACACGAAGGGATCAATGGACAACACATGGGGGCAAGAGCTTTGGCATTAAAGGCTCTCCGTGCAGGGTATTTTTGGCCGACCATGAAGGCCAACGCAGCAGAGCATGTTAAGAAATGTGATAGTTGCCAAAAGCATGCGAAAATAGTATGGAACCCCCCGTCCGAGCTCAGCTTGATCACTGCGCCATAGCCATTTTACAAATGGGGCATGGATCTACTGGGGCTATTTAAAGCTACGGAAGGTCAAATGAGATGGCTAATAGTGGCCGTTGACTACTTTACCAAGTGGATCGAGACCGAGCCGTTGTCCGCCATCACCTCGGCCCGTGTTCAAAAGTTCTTAGAACGGAGCATAATAGCGAGGTTTGGAATCCCGGCAGAAATTGTTACCGACAATGGGACACAATTTGCCGACAGTATGTTCAAAGCAATGATGACCGGCCTCCATATCAAGCACCACTTCGCCTCAGTAGAACACCCGCAATCTAACGGCCAAGCAGAGGCAGCAAATAAAGTCATCCTTGATGGGTTGAAGAAAAGAATGAACGAAGCCGGCCCGAACTGGGTCGAGCAACTCTATTATGTGCTTTGGGCTTACAGGACTACGGCCCAAACGGCCACCGGAGAAACCCCATTCAGGATGACTTATGGTTGTGAAGCCATGATTCCTGTAGAGATCGGCCAATCATCGTGGAGGAGGCAGCATATATCTCAGGAGAACGGCAATGATGCTGCACTTGCAGCCGAGCTGGATTTGGTAGAAGAAGTCCGCACTGCTGCCCATCGCCGGGATCTGCATCAAAAGGGCAAATTGGCCCAAAGATTCAACAAAAAAGTGAGACCGAGATCCTTTGAAAAGGACGATCTCGTGTTACGCCAAGCAGACATCGGAAATAAGAACGCCCGAGATAGGAAGCTAGCAGCAAACTGGGAGGGACCGTACCGAGTTGTTCAAAATCTTGGACAAGGAGCATACTTGTTGGAAACCTTGGACGGCAAGCAAGTCAAACGAACTTGGAACGCAGACAAGTTGAAGAAATACTACAGCTGATAATGTGCAGCCGAGAAGGTCCATGTGTTTTCCTTCAGTTGGCTTTCAGTCGGTCATTGGGATCATGGAACTCCACCATGTGTTTTCCTTTAGCTGGCTCTAGGTCCGTCATCGGAATCATGGATGACCATGTATTTCCCTCTAATTGGCTATCAAGCCCGTCATAGGGATCATGGGAGCAATCGGGATTTCCCTTAGTCGGAATCACCAAAAAATTTTCATGTATTTCTCATTAGTCGATTATGTGAACCGGGAATATAAAACCCACGCAAGTCTGTCACTGAGACCATGAATTTATGTAAATCTTCGAAGATTATTAATAAAATCCTTAATGTAAGGAATTTTCTGTGCACAAACTTTGAGCGCTTAGTCGTTGTTTTATATTAACTCGGTCTTGATCAAGCCGACGTAATTATTTAACCACGGTGAATCATCGGATTTTTCGAAAGAATTACATCTACGGGTTAATGTTACGAATATATTAACAGTTGCTAAGACAGGAACATGATCCCATGATTATATTTAACGCTGACCAAAGGTTCGAGTTAAAAAAAAAAAAAATATATATATATATATATATATATATATATATATATACTCGGCCATAGAAGCCGAAATGAAATTTCAAATCCCGACTGACGAGTTGGTAAATCATACCTGGCCATAGAAGCCAACTTACGGAAATAAAGTATTTAAGTCCCGACTGACGAGTCAGGATAAAAAATACTCGGCCGTTGGAGCCATTATACGGAAGAAATAAAAGCGGCAAATCGTGACCGACGAGCATTACTTAGTAAAATTGTGCGAAGAATTTGTTCAATAAAAGTATGCAGTATTTGATAATTGTTCAGAAAATAAAGAAAAATACAAACACAACCGGCATTTCGGCCCTTCAGTTCTCGCTGCCGCCTTGGCCTAGATTCTCCTCAGGGGTATCCGCTGAGCTCGGCTCTTCCTCTTCGCTATCAGAAATAGCCAGCAATTGACCATTCCCAACGTAAGACTTGAAGTGCATGCCCTCGGTATTCAGCTGGAGGCCGGGGTTGAGGAAGCGGATCTGATCCAGGGCATTGTTGAAGGAAGCCTCGGTGGACCGAGCAAGCTGTGACTAAACAAACATGAGCTCCTGGAAGGTATCATCAGCTTGCTTGGTTTTCTGTTCATTAGCTTCCATCAAGTGCTTACACTGATCAAGGGCTTCGGCGGCTCGACCCCGGTGGACGGTCAAATTCTCCTCCAACTTGGCCACAGCAGCCCGGGAAGATTCAGCCTCCGCCCGAGAAGTCTCCAGCTGGGCCCGAGTAGCCTCGAGGTCAGCCGTCAGCTTGGCCACCGACTCTTGGGCCTCTTTGGCCTCTGCTCGGGATATTTCCACTTCCTTAATTGAAGAGGCCGCATTTTCCCGAGCAAGGTCCAGCTCCTGTTGAAGCCGCCGAGTCTCATTCTCAGAAGCTCCAAGCTCGGCAGCCACCTTGCAAGCCTTTTTGTTTAAAGATGCGAAGCTTCTAAGCAAGGTGGCGGTCTTCAAGCATGTCAGCTCCATTGAGCTCAGCTCATCCAACTCTGGAGCAGAAAAGGGCACCAAGTCGGAATACCTCTTGGGAGCCCGAGCCACTTCCAAGAATTCCCGAGTCACCCCATGGTTCCAAAGAGTCCGGGGAGATAGCATAATGTGTTCCTCGGAAGGCTCGGGCACCGAGGAAGGAGCATCAGTCTGGGCCGGGGCATCAGGAGCAGCGTTGTTGGCGGGCTCATCAGGAATGATGATCGGCTCCTCGGCAGAGGAATTGGAACCTCCGCAGCGAGCTCGGCAGGAATTGGGGCCGGGTCAGCACTAGTGGTAGTGGCCCTGCTGGTCCCCCGGGTCAGCTTTCGCTTTTTCTGGGATTGCAGAGCCAATAGGTGAGCGGGTTTTGGTACCGGTCGGGAATCCTTCTCAATCGCTGCACAGACATTAAAAGATTAGCAATAAAGGAAGCTAAGTATTCAGTCTTTTCTATGAAAGCAATCTAAACTAACCACACTGAATATAAGAAGATATAGGGGCCAAGCATCCCGACTCTTTGTACGACATTATTCGAGCAGCAGAAGTGGAGTCAGAATCCGACAGCCCAGTCTCGTCAGTTCGGTAAAAGGCAGAGGGGAGGTCATGGTGAGCAGAAGACCAATATAATGGAAACTTCCAAGATTTCGAGGAAGAATCAGTGGGGTTAGAGAAAAAGGGATGTTGGCCAGGTTCGACAACGACCTTAAATAAAGCCCTTGAAGGACTCAGCGTATAAAGAAAAAAGTTGACGGTTGGAGTGACGGTCGGCGCGACCTCGGAAAGAAGTCCAGCCTTTCCGATCGGCAGGTTCCCTACCGGATCGGTGGGTTTGAACCATGAAAAAATAAAAGAATAAAGGGCAAGTGCAAAGAACTTCTAGCCGTCGGCAAAGAATTTCGAAGGCTTGCATAAAGGTCCAGCCGTTCGGATGAATTTTTGAAGGAGCAACTTGCAGATGATTCAACACCCGCATTTGGAAGTCGGTAAAGGGAAGACGAACTCCCAACCGAGTAATGACATCCTTATAAAACAAAAAGAAGTCGGGATTGTTCCCCTCTCGGGAAGAGCAGATTGGCTCACCCGGGCGGGGAAGGCAGACATGAAAGCCTTCTTGAACCCCGAGGGGGATCAAAGCAAGGTCCTCGGAAGTTAATACTAAGGTGTGTTGTAACACCTCATGGGTGACCCAAGGGAACCTACCTGTTAAAGCGGGGGAAGGAGTTTTCGATCGAGACTCGGCCGCAGATTCCTCAGCAGTTATAGCCCGAGACGAATCCATAATTACCTATGACAATAAAAAAGAAAATTATTAGTGAGGTACCTGGAAGAAGAACCGTCAAAGGGCTAGGGTGAGAAGTCGGAGCCGGTGGAGTATGCCTCGGTTCGAATGATGATCACCTTGGCTTGGATCTTGATCACCTCGATTTGGATGATTGCTACCTCGGCTCGAACCTTGAATACACTGGCTCGGATGATAAGCATGTCGGTTCGGACATCAATTAGCCTTGCTCAGGTTTTTCCTAAAAAGCATGGTCGGCTTCATTACTGATACATCCCGGCCATCCAGAATGCTAGATGACCGGGCTGAGGGCCATCTGTTATGGATAAAAGATAAGAACATATTATCTTTTAATCAATCAGTTCAAATGTTCAAATCTCCTTTGATATGTTATCATAACCGCCTGAAGATAACCAACAGAAGATAGAAGATATGATCGTGTTATCTTCCAGTTATCAATATCTCCGCATATCAAGGAAGAAGATATTAGGCTCAACCGTCTGTTATCAAAGTCCAGGTTAGAACCCTATAAATACAACACGTTCCATGGTGAAAGGTACATATACAATTCTGACTCTCTCTTTCCATACACACAGCACACACCGCACCCCAATTGCTTCGTGTATTGCTGCTGTGATCACTTTCCTCATTAAGTTACTTCAATCTATAAGCTTCTTAAGAGAGAGAGAGCCTGATCCTAAAGAAAATCATCCAACATCACTTGTTGGACATTTCTGTTCTCTCCAAGCAGAACAAGTAAGTACATGTGGTTTTTCTGAGGATAAAAATGTGGGTACTAGGAGGCATGTCACACAGTTTGGAACTCCCATGTGGCTCTGGCTGATCACCATGGGGGGAGTAGGTTGTGCACGACAGGGTGACCTCGACGAGCTACTGCATCATTTTCCTTAGTGAAAGTGTCATGTGCGCACGCTTAGGCTATTTCCTAATGATAGATGACTACCCAAGGATCATGAAGTTTTAGAAGCACTCCATGAATTAAAGGGTCCAATGACAAGGTCCAAAGCCAAGCTTCTTCAAGAAGAGATGACCAAGAGAATCATGGTTGGACTACTTAACAAGGGCAAGGATGAAGGAAGACACAAGGAGGTGAATTGGAGCACCTTGAAGATTACTAGCGAGCTCACTTAGCGTGCGTGGCTCGCTTAGCGCCACGCTGTGGTCCGCTTAGCACTCAAGTCGCGCTAAGCGCAATTCCTTGGCAGAGAGTTTTTAGGCTTAGCACACGTTGCTCGCTTAGCGCGATACCTTGGCTCACTTAGCGCGCATGTCGCGCTTAGCGCAATTCCTTGATAGAGAGTTTTTTGGGCTTAATGCGTAATGGCTTGCTCAGCGTGCCACCTCTACGAGGATTTTTATAATTTTGTTTATTTTTGTAATAGACTTAATTATTACCAAAAATAGGCTTAAACTATGCGTTTTAGGTGATTGTTAGAGGCCTAACTTTATAAGTACTCTATTATTTTCTTTTTTTGGACAACTTTGATTAATGAAATTAAACATTTGCTTGAATTGAGAGTTTAGCCTCTTATTGGTTCTTGACAGAAACCAATCTGATTCTTATCAAGGAAGCTTGCCTTTGTAGTGAATCCTTTTCCGACTTATCGCTCCGTTACAGATCATGGCATCATTCATCATCATCTTCATAATCTTCACCATTTTTATGTTTAAGTTTTCAAACAACAATCCATGGAGTCTTAAAGTTTGCATCCAGAAATGATCCCATCCAAGCATTCATGTCTTGGTAGTCATCATTTGGTAATCAAAGCTTGAATCCAGAGATCATTTCGAAAATATTTCTATCTATGTTAGGTTTAGTATTTCATTTTTCTCTCTCCAGAAAATGAAAAATGAAATTTCATGATTCTTGCTTGTTTGTTGTTTCATTGTGTGTTTTTTTAGTTTATCTTGCAATTACTTTCAATTCCCTTATCTTTTTGTTGAATTCAGAGTTGTTTTGAATATGGTTTATTCTTCATGTTCTTCATGAAACTCATAGCGCTGCTAGAAAATTTTTGAGTTTGATCCTTAAAAATTCTGTCCGGAGAGTATTGGGGTGTTTGTACAATTATCAAAAGTTTATGGTCCTAAAAGAGAAAATACGAAGGACCAAAAGGTAATTATTAAAAATTATTTTTGGGTCAGAATGAAAATATCAAAAATATGAGGACCCAAGATTAAAAAAAAATTCAGACAAAAATTTCACCTTAGTGTGTATTTATCGTTGCTTTCTAGTCCTTTCTTTTTCATAATTACAGTAGTTTATACTCAGTCAATTTTTTTTTTACAACATTAGAGGAGAAACATCTTGCATTTTTTTATATATCTTCATAATTGTCTTTCTTTGGTTTCCTTTTGAGTTGTACTTTTCTTATTGAGCTTTTATTGCTTATCTTCTAAATTTTCAAGGTTTTGTCTTAGAGTTTTCTTCCTTCCTTGACTTCTTAAGTTGAGTTTGGAGTTGTTTCATCTTCCACTTTGAATACTCCTTGAATTGAAATCTTTGGTTAATTTTAAGGGCTGAAGAAGAGTTAGAGAGTGAAAAAAGACAAAATTGAACCTTATAGAAAAAGTCTTCCAAGTGTGAAACACGAGTGTAAACACTTAATGAGTGGTACGGTCCATTACTATTTTGTTTTACTAACCCTTTTCTTGTAGCAATGGTGTCCGATAATGATAGTGATCCACCTTCCCCTAGAACCGCTAAGCTAATGGCTTCTTTGGCTAAGCAAATGCATAAATTGCAAATAAATGTTGAAAGTGTGATAACCCTAAGTTATGGCATGGTTGGCGCCATAACTTAGGGTGTGGCGCGGTTAGCGCCAGGTCTGGCGCTGATGGCGCCAGAGCCTCTGGAAGCTGGCGCTGAGGGCGCCAATGTCACGCTGAGGGCGCCAGTTGTTTTCCATCCCGCGCGGATAGCACCATGGGTGGCGCGGATGGCGCGGGTAGTGGCCTGGAAAACCAAACTTCACTGGAATTCCACGCGACCAGCGCCAAGTGTGGCGCTGATGGCGCCATAGGTCAGGGAAGCATGGCGCAGGTGGCGCCAGTCTGGCGCGGTTAGCGCCAATGGTTCTGGAAGTTGACGCTGGGGGCGTGGGAGTGGTGCTGGTGGCGCCACCCAAACCGCCTTAGTGGCGCGGTCAGCGCGGGAGCTGGCGCGATCCGCGCCAGAACTCAGGCAGGCTGAGTATATAAGGGCAGGTCGCGAAAATTGAAGAAGAAAACCTCTTCTTCTTCCTCCTAATGCCCAGCCTCCATTTCTGCAAGTTTCAAGCTTCCTAGAACCTTATTTGTCAGCCTAAACACTTCTCTGTGACCTAGAAACGCATTTTAACCGATTGAAAGCTAAAAACCTTCATCAATTCCTAAGATTAGAGCAAAATCCTTTCCCTCAGAGAAACCTCAGAGAACGTGAGAATAGACGAGAACTACGGCGGGAGACGGACTTTAGAGCTCAGAGAAGCTGTTCTGAGGTCTCCTTGGTCGATACTGAGGTAAGAAACCTGAGTTCTCTTGAAGCTTTGTGAAATTGGGTTTTCCTGAGTAATGTGACCCACAGTGATATGGGGCTAGAATTAGCTCCGGGTCCTGTAGAGCGATTTACTCAGGGCAATGTAATGATGAAGGAATAGCTTTC